>LZPO01044387.1:678989-691292 GCA_001675575.1 Neotoma lepida
CTTGCAGCTGGCTGTCCTGGAGATGGGATTCCATGTCCAATCCACTGTCCACTCCCAGTAACAGGTGGAGCCCCATTCAGTGGGGGCCTGGAAGCTCTGAGAGCAGCTGGAGACCAGAAATGAAGACTCCTGGCTGCAGGCAAACGCTGCTNTACTTGAAGTTGATGTATTCTATAGCTGACATAGTCTATCCCCAAAGTGTCCCCTTCAGCTGAGCAAAAACATACCCCTGTGGGGACCCAATGCTGCCACGGAAGAACAAAGGCGTCTCAGTACTCCGAGCCCCAGAGTCTGCCTACAGCTTCAACACACATGGCCCACTTGGGAGAGGATATGGCCATGTGACTCACAAACTTGGAGACAAGGTCACCTTTGTCCAGCCTTTCCCCTGCATGGGAAAAGCCTTTGACTGCAGGACAAAGGATGCAACTGGAGCCGCCCTGGTGATGGATCAGAGGCTGTGGGGATGTATGGCATGTCAGGTCAAGGTCAGGTGGCCCCAAACTCTATTCAAATGGNCTTGGGGGTCTCTTCCTGTTGTCTCATAATCCAAAGGGGGTTCTTTGGGCAGGACAGTAGCACATTTTGGTCACATTTCTTTTTCCAGTTGTTGCCCAGTGTGTCTGAAATCTATCAGCAAGGCCGCCCCACATGTTCTCACCAGCCATTTCCTGCCATTACAAATATTCTCATCATGGAAGGATAGTGGTTCTCGGAAAACAGGAAAGCTCAGAAAAGATAAACACTCCAGCTGAGCTGGCCTTTCAGGGTGTGGTCACCACAAAGCTGGCAGAAGTGTCCCCACTGGGGCAGAAATGGGGAGAGGGCACAGACTCTTGAGAAGTCTCTGGGGACACCTGCTGTATGGCTCACATCTTGCCATACTCCTTCCTCTGTCCTGTGATGCGGCTGGGGCTGGAAGTCTTTGTAGCTGAGTAACAAACAACCCGTCCCGTTGGTAGACAAAGCAGTGACTCCAATTTGCACAGCTGGCTGTGTGGATAATTCCTTCCAGAACTGATTGTAGTAAAAGTTCCCAAACGGATGAAGCAGTGCTCAGACATGATGGACATTTCTCGGGGAAGCTGGTATGACAGGTCTGGGACTGGGCTAGGGTCTTGCATTTTGACCAGGGGTCCCTGACACCATTCTGATGAATAGTGACATCTGAGGTGGTGGTGGGATTCTTTGGCTGGACTGGCCTGTGCCCCAGGAAAATCCTGCTGGGCCGGGGAGACTCAATCCAGCCAAATCAAGTCCTGAGAATCTAGAGTTGGGACTCAAAGGAGCTGCAAGCCATCAGGCAGAGTCTACTCAACAGGCAGGCTGGGTTTGTTGGTAGGTTCTTTGGCCTATGAGAAAGCTCTGACCCATCTTGGTCCCTTTTTAGTCCTCTCACCTGCCACAGTGTCTTAACACTGTCCCCGTAGCTTTCTGGGGCCACCTCCTTCACTCCCCCAAGGATATTAAGAGTATTAGCACGGAAGGTGCTCTTCAGACCAGAGCCTTGTGGTGTCTCAGGCCATCTGTCCAATGCCCAATAGCCCTGCCTTGATGGCCCACACTGACATCACTGGACTCTGCCCACGTAAAACTCATCACGTAAAACTGTGACTTACCTGTCTTTATCACAGGGTAGCTCTTCTTCTCCCTGCCCAGACACCAAGCTCACACACCTGTTTTCTTAACTCCTAGGTATATTCTANAATAAAAGCAGCAGCTACCATTTAACTAATGATGTGCGCAGGTACTAACACCTACAACCCAATGTACTGGGCACAGAGGCCCCATGGTAAGAGGGGTTTGATCTGAGCTCTCAAGTCCAAGCACATGCCCTGACCTACAGGCATGGTCAGCCTTCCTGCCTTGGTNCTGGGGTGNGACCTCCTCAGGCCCTGACATCTCTTGCCTGGATCTGTATCTTCAGCTTGCCTTCACTCTAATCTGACTTTTCTGGAGGCAAAGAGGGGCTCTGTCTAAGCTGGGAGTCTGATGTTACTGGCTGGAGCTCTTCAAAGTTCCTGCTTTACTCTTCCTGGCCCCAGCTGAAGGATGGGAGAATCTGAACCCTGGCCGGCTGACTACCAACCCAGGCTGCTNCACTGAGACTTCTTTTCCTTTGCTGGCACAAGAGGGACCATGGCAAAGGGTTGCTTACTTAAGGAGAGGGTTGAAAAGGCATGGTAATCCAGTTACTGGGGAGGCTGAGATGGGAGGAATGCTGGAACCTAGGAGTTTGTGGTCAACCTGGGCAGCACAAGAAACCAAACCAGCAACAGAGAGAATGGGGGCAGAGGAGTGGAGAGAAGCCCAGGTTACTCTGGAAGTCCAGCCCAGTTCTAGTTGCAGAGCCTCTCCATCAGGCTTCCATCGTCTGGGTGATGGTTATTTCCAGGTGGGGAAGTGGAGGTTGGGTACCACAGTGAGCAGGTGGAGGCAATCAGACTGTATGTGGAGTTGATCTGGAGTCCTGGTCTGCAGAGCTCGCCAGCTCCACCTCAGCTGTGGTCAAGCAACGACAAGACCGTGAAACCCAGAGACCACCAGGAGAAAGCCAGCCAATGCCAGGCCCAGTGCCTGGGAGGGCAAAGAGTCCCAGCACTGCATACTGTGGACCTGACTCCTGGGATGCCCCTGTAAAAATGACAGCCTAGGGCCCACCAATGTTACTACAACAATGAGAATATTTATTTTCTTCAAACAGTAAAAATAACATTTTTCTCTCTTTTGTAAAAGTTAAGTACCATCACATTCCATTTTCTTAAATAACAAAATCCTAAAAATATATATTAAATTGTATACAGTGTGTCACACTTCATTTTATATTTTAAAATACATGATGTTTCTATTTTATTCTCAAAGTTGCATATTAAGAGCATATTTACAAATAAAGCCTGTTGTCCAAAGTCAGATCCCTGCTGGAGGGTGAGTGTGGAAACGGGAAGGTCTTGGNGCCACGAGGGTGGCAGGNATGGCAGCTCCCTGTGCAGGCAAGAAGGGACCCCTCGCATACTTCCCTCTGACATGAGAGATTCACCTCCCACTGTCCCCCACCCACTCAGCCTCAGCCAGTGTGCTCAGCTCCAACATGGCCCCCAGGTTCTGTTGGCAGACAGGGTGGGGGGTGCGGCTGGCAGGTCTGACAAGTCCCCCCACCCTCATACCAGAGCAGCTGGGCTGAGAGTGGCCTGGAGGTAGGGTAAGGACAGTAAACAAAGGCAGGAAGGGAACAAGTGGAGGGTTAGCAGTTCCCAAGGCAGTACCCAAAGTAGACATCAGACACCAAACAGGAGATTCCAAACCCCAGAGGAGCCCCAGAGGTAACCATGGACTGTGGAGTGAGGAGCTGGCCTAGGAGACCTAGTGTGGGTCCTGCAGCTAGGTCACAGAGTCTGGGAGGCCATCCACTTCTAAGTGCTCTTGAAGGTTAAGTGTGGACTGTCCCTGCAGTTGGCAACAGCTGTGCAAGTCCTGCTGGTGTCATACTGGTGGCTGATGAGGAAGGTCAGGTGGGGTCCCGTCTGGGCTGACACTGGGACATGGGGTGGCACCTGGCCCAGGCACATCCCATGGGCTGGCTCAGGGTCCAGGACAGCTGTACCTGCCAGAGCTTTGATCTTCCAGAGCTTTTGGCTGAGGATCCTGAAGCCAGAGCCCACATTTTGAGAAGTCTGAAAGGTCTGGTCACCTTGCTCACTCCAGGTGGCATCAGCCCCGTCCTTGCTGACGTGGGGGAAGGCACAGGCTTCTTTCCTACTTTGTCTCACTTTTTAAGCAGTGAGACCAGTGGAGAAGAACACAGGTGCCTATGCCTATACCTAACGTCTCTGAAGGTCCAAGCACAGTCCTTTGTGTTGCTGTTCTCCTCAGGCAACCTCTACCTACCTCATCTCAAAAGCCCCTTTCCCCAGCACACTGAGTGTTCTGGGCCGCGCACCTCTCAGTGTTTACCAGCTGACTGGTAAACACGCTGCTGCCAGGTTCTAACAGACTGTGGCTGCCATTTCTGGAGGTTTGGCCTGGGTGATTTACAGCCCTTCCCACTACTCCATGCAGTTGTAAGGTGGGTTTGTATTTCCTGGGGCTGCTCCCCAGAGAGGAAGTGGTTGCTGGAATGCTGGGCTGTGCCCAGAGCAGCAGCAAGCAGAGAGTGGGCACGTCCACTGTCCTTCCTGAGGACACTGATAAAGGGCAGCTGAGCTGTAGCTGCCACCACTGGGGCATGGCTTCCTGTGCCTGAGATGTGAAGAGGCAGGTGAGTGGTGGCCTGAAGGAAGCCTGGGACCAACTGAACCTTCCCTGGGAGAGAGTCTACATCTTCTGGGTGCCATGCACATAGTGCTCTGTGACTCATACTTGTTTTCAGAGGGGATCCCACAAACGCTATCAACATCCTGGAGTGGAACCAGCTCCTGGCAGTCTATTTCCAGCGGTCTTCGTGTGTGGTGAGCCTGTCTTCAGCTTTTCCAGATCAAAGTGAGGTGACCCCAGCAGCTCTGTACCCCCGCAGGCCTCCCATGGGAGTTGGCCAACACCCCTGGCCCACTGTAGAGACACTGTTTTCCTCCTCCAGTTGCCTCTCTACCTGGTCATTGCCTGTCCCTGAGGATGCTCCCTGATGGTCCCATATAGTCCTCTGTACTGGGAGCAGCCAGCTACCGATGGGTTACTGGAACGCTATCAAAGGCCTCAATGGCAGTGGCTTAGAGACACAGGGGAAGTAAGCACAGTGCTCCAAGAGGGTACCCAGGACAGCAGAGGCCCACAAGCACTGAAGCTCAAGTGCTGGCAGGAGAGCCAAGGTCCACCTTCAGGGAACAGCTTGTTCCTCTCAGCTGCTGCTGACCAAGGCCATTTCCAGACTGCTGGAGTTCTCCATCAAGGATGGCCCTTTCTCTCACAACTGGTGGCCACTGCAGCTGGGGCTCTCAACCTTCCAGCCTCTCCTGGGAAGATCTTCAGTTCCCAAGCCCTGCCTTTTCCTTTTGCCAACTTCTGTCGTCTGCCTCCCTGTCTAAGGGACAGAGTGATGGGGCAAGACAAGAGTCCTTGTTCCTAACTACTCTGTCCCCATGATAAGGGATAAAGGACATAGCTCTTGGTAGTTCTGAGCTTCTTTTAAAATGATAGGCACCTCAGGTGAGGTAGGATCCACAGGTCTGCTGTCTCATCATGGGATGCTGCCCACAGACCNTGCTACAGTCCTTTTCTCTCCCCCTTTTTGGCAGTACTGGCATTGACCCTAGGGCCTCATGTAGGCAAGGCAAGCTTTCTACTACTGAGGTACAGCCCAGCACTATGCTACAGCCTTCAAACACCTGAACTAGGAGATGGCTGACAGGACAGAGAGACAGGCCAAGTTCAGATTCCACAGGACTGTGAACTGTTTGGGGCCAGGCTAGGTAAGTCTAGTATACAAGAGGTTTACTGTGTCTGCTTCATGGACAAACAGACAGATTTTTTTTTTTTTTTTTTTTGTGCTCAATCCTGAGGCTTGCCCTGCAGGTCAATGAGTATTGGAAAGAATCCTCTAGAAAGAAGACATCTAGTGTGAACCTGTTCTCAAGTCCCCTCAGACTAGATGAGGCACATCTTAGTTGGCATCAGAGAAAGCTACAGGGGCAGTACAGAGCCCTGGGCCTCTGTGCACTCTGAGGCGCTAATGTCCAGGAGACCACATTTGGTAGGGAACCAGGCCAGGCTTCAAGAAAACCCGAGAATTTCTTCAGTCTGGCTCTGTTCCAGACTGTAAAGACCAGGGGAAATTGATCCATACTCGGACAAAATAGAGAAGAAACAAGAAACACTCATCACACACTAAACTACCCACCACCCAACAGTCTTCTAGAATCAGGCCCAGCTGTGTCCTGTCAGCTCAGCCCCAGTCTTAGCACCCCCAGTGGAGACAGGGTTGCAGGCCAGGTGCTGGGGCCTCGAGTGTCTAGCTTAAGTGCAAGTGATGGAGGAGGTTCCAGGCTATGTTGCCCCTGCAACAGGGTGCCCCTTCCAAGTCTGGAGAAGGGGGGGCCCCATGAGACCTAGGTGAATGGAGGAGGCAGGGAAGTCCTTAGAGGAGAACTATTGGGGAAGGGACCCCCAGCAACCTTGAGCTCAGAGAGGAGCCTCCTGTCTGGGTGCAATGAGGCTTTAGTCACTCACGAGGGGATTCCGGTCATCTTGTTGGCTCTGGCCCTTAAGCTTCTTCTTAAAGATGGAGATTGTAGTAGAAGGTTCATAGAAAATGGTCCAGATCTCTCCAGAAGCCCCTGGTTGACGACAGTCCCTAAGGTCTCCTGAAGCAGGAACACGATGAGACCTGTCAAACGAAAATAATTTTTCAAGTATATCTGAACAAAGCACTCAGTTCACCATCTCATGAGGCACCTGTACCTGTGAGGCACGGCCTTGGGAAGGATGCTGGCTGCCTTAAAGAGTTAAGGATGAAGGCTGGGCATGGTGGCGCACGCCTTTAATCCCAGCTCAGGAAGAAGAGACAGGCAGATCTCTGTGAGTTTGAGGTCAGCCTGGTCTACAGAGCAAGTTCCAGGACAGCCAGGACTACACAGAGAGACCCTGTCTCAAAAAACAAAACAAAACAAAATAGTTAAGGATGAAATGTGGCCTGTGGGCATGGGCCTTGAGGCAGGGCAGAGTCTCCTCATGGTAACAAGGGACTTTCTGTCAAAATAATTCAAAGCTGGAAAAGGCTGTTTGGAGAGATTATGAATTTTCAAATTTTCTTTTTCTTCTTCTCTTCCTCATCTCCTCCTGCAATAAAAGAATACTATCTAGAAATACCACTTACCTAGAAGCCCACCTACCTAAAACAGGGGAAGGGGAAAGCTCTCAGTTTGAAGCACAGAGTCCTGCCTTACAGCCCTAGTCCTAGCCCATCCTTCTTTTCATCTCCTGACAGGCAGGGAAGCTGTGAAGGTTCCAGTGTAGACAGGAGTGAGGTATGTGCTTTAGGGCTTAGCTCTGCTATGAGACGCTGGGCCTTGTACCTATTGCAGGGACACACAGACAGGACTTAGCCCTGAGAGACTTCCTAGAATGCAAATTGTGACATTTAACACACCCCTGAAGGTACAGGTTCTACATCAGCGAGGTCAGCCAACCACAGATGAAAATCCTTGAAAGAAGTTTAGCCAGACTTGAGTCACTAACAACTACTTTGTAGTGCCACTATTAGGTACTATGAGCAGTCCAGAGATGCACTGGAGTCTACACTGTGTGGAAGAGAGCAGTCCAGAGATGCACTGGAGTCTACAATGTATGGGAAGAGAGTAGTCCAGAGATGCATGCACTGGAGTCTACACTGTGTGGAAGAAAGCAGTCCAGAGATGCATGCACCAGAGTATACAATGTGTGGGAAGACATGAGTCATGTTCGGTCCTACATCATTTTACATAAGGCACTTGAGAAGACCCAAGATTTGGCATCCACTTGGTGTTCAGAAACTAATTCTCAACAGATATCAAGATAAGACACTCTCCTCCACATCTCTTTTTCCCTCTGTGCACACATATTCGTGTGTGTGTGTATGTGTGTGTATGTGTCTGGCTGTCTTTCTGAAAGGAGAGCTCAGCAGACAACAGTGAGGACATCATTTCTACTAACAAAGCAGAGAGGAGATGGGGAAGGTCACTTGTGTGGCCACAGCTGGCTTCCATGTGTAAACGTTTGTAGCAGAGGGCAAATGAGGCCAGGAAAGGAGGCTCTTACCAGAACTTGGAGTTCAGGAAGGCCTTTCAGTGGGAACCAGAGAAAAGATAACTGGGAGTCTAGAGAAAGCGAGAATTCTACAACACATAACTATCCTTGGGAGGCAGAGCACACAGGAAACAACTTTCTTTCTTCAGTTTTGCTAGAACTAAATGATACAGCCTTTTATCCTTTAGTTTAAAAAAAAATGAAGACAGGTTTTGCTTTTTGTTTAATTTGAGACAGTGTCACTTTGTAGTCCAGGCTGGCCTGGTGTTTATTATGCAGACTAGGCTGGCCTCCAACTTGCAGCAATACCCGTGTCTCTGCCTCCTGAGTGCTGAGATCACAGGCATGAGCTACTGTACNGAGCAGAAACAGGGTCTTGATAAATCGCTCACATTGGCCTCAGTCATAATTCTCCTGCTTCAGCTTTCTAAGTAACTAGGACTACAGGTGCCTGGCTTAAATAAATGTTCAAAAATAAGTTTTAGGTTGATGGGTACTTACTGGCCACCTGAGGATGAGACAGAGTTTGGGCAAATACAGGCCAGCAGAGCCCCAGACACCAACAGGGGGCACAGAGACCAGGGAGGCACATGGGCCTGTGGCCCAGGAGTAAAACAGGGCCTGGGTATATACAAGCCCTGGGGTCCTAGGCCTCCAGCACTGGTGAGTGCACCAACAGCACAGGGCGTTAGTGCTGCTCTCAGCCTAGATCAGAGAACTTCTCCGTAGCAAACAGCGATAAATGCCGAGGCCTGTGGCTGGTCATATGCTGAGACCTCAGCCTTAAAATGGACACCACTCTCACCCCCTCCAAAGGCCAGGGAACACTACGGAAGAGGGGGAAGAAATAACAGAGGGGCCAGGTGAGAGGAAATGCTGTCTTATGGGTATGACATGGCTTTGGCACTCTGGAATTTGTGGCAGCTGTGGCTGCACACAGGGTCTGTATAAGACTAAATCCTAAACATTTAGTCACAGGTAAGGGAGGGACTCATGGGCCACAGCCTCACCCAGGAGAGCTAATGGCAGTCAAGGGCTTTGGAGGTGAGGAAGCCACTGTCTTCAGGGGTGTTGCCACTGATGAGCTACTCATGCTCCAATGCACAGCTCTATACCCATGCCCATGTGGGCAGCCCTGCCTGAGCCCAGTGGGCCACAAAGTAAAACCAGAAAGAAAACAGACAGACATGAGGGTGGGATTGGGGCTTGGTAGTGGTGATGGGAGTAGGATGGGAAGAAGAGAGGCATGGGGTGACTGTGAGCAGGATATATTATATACATGTATGGAACTGACAAAGAATAAATTAATAAAAATTAATTAATAATTAATAAATTAATAAAATAAATTAATAAAAATATTAAGCACTAGTTGAAATGTTGAAATTCTCTTCATAAGACTTTCTTAGTTTCTAGAGGCATTAAGAAAAATGCACATTACTGTCTAGTAAGCTTGACTTAAATACAACCCTCTTCAAGGGAACAGGACAAGCCCACAAGCAGACAACTGCTGTTTCCTATGTCAGAATGGTTTTAATCCTTCCTGAAACTGAATCTACTGGACATAAAATTCCTCCACCTCAGTGTGATCTGTCCTGTTGTCTGTTTCTCTTGAGGGGAAGAGGAATGATTTCTGCCTTGTGCTGCCTGGGACTNGGCCTCTGGAATCATGCTCTGTTTACAACTGTACCCAGACAAATGAAGAAATGACAAAGGAAAGAACTGCTGAGCACCCCCACTTCTCTTGTACTCACTTAAATGTGACATGCAGAAGGATCTTTGCAACGACGGCTGTGACCGTGAGGATGAGGAGGGTTGCTAGGCCATATACAGTCCATCCTGCAAGTGCAAAGAGACCTCACTAGGTTTGTTTGTCTTCACTTTCCAAAGGAGATTGGCAGCTCAAGGGTGCAGAANTGGCTCTGCCGACTCCGACCCCCTGCAGGTGGAGCAGCCAGCAAANCTGGCAGTGGGAGTAACTGGGAGCTGGGCTGAGCAGACTTTGCCTTGTTCTGAAACTCCCTCTGGTAAATTCCGAACACTAGACTCGGAGTCAAAAGGGGTGTGGTGAATCTCTCTGCCACTAGAACTCATCAATCAGTTACCCAGAAGTCTTCGGGTCCCAGTTTTCTCATCTGAGCAATGAGAAGTGACCTATGAAATCCTACTGGACCCCACAGCTAAATGATGTGGGGTTGGAGAGGCCTCCCTCCCGGACCTTTTATGGTGAGATCTACAGAGGCCAGGGAGCAGTGTGAAGACCTCAAGACCAAATTATAGATGTCAGTCCTTTTCAGTGCCCCAGCTCATTCCGGGACCACGTCCTCAACAGAAAAGAAGGGAAGGACATCTGTAGCCAGCTACACTAGCGTAACTACAGAGGATCATGGCCCATGGTCTCTCCTGCATGGCTTCTCTTCATAGCTTTTAGCACTCCTGACCTTTGACAGTGTTTCTGGTTTCCTTCCTCCCACTGGTAACCCATAGGGAGCATGCACAGTACTGTCGAGCATTCTGTGCATTTCACTCTGCAGAAGAGGAGGAATGTCCGGCCTTATGCTGCCCACAACTTGGAGACTGGACTCGTGTTTCCAGATAAAAGAAGGGCAGGGGTTTATCTGGTCAGTGTATGGTCCAGTGTTTAGAACAGTGAATGGCATCACTGAAAGAATTCTGTATCTTTTGGTTTTATTTGTTCCCCTCCCTTTGGGTGCATGTTATATGGCTAAGCCAACCTCCAGCCTGTATGTACCTTTTGAATGAACGTATTTGAGGAGCTCTACCCTGGGGCTCTAGAAAGATGCTCTCAGCATGATTTTTTTTTTTTTTTAATGATGAAGAGCCTAGCTTAGCTGCTAATCACAGTTACCAAAGGCACCCAGAATCCATCTCTGGAAGGGAACTAAGTTGATGAGAACATTTTTCTCAAAGACCATGCAGACTAGAGGTTGCAAAGCCAATATCCCAGCCTGTGTCTAAAGGAGAAGCACCCACAAGCACCTTTGTTTCTGTTAAGTGTTGAGAGAACTACCTTCCACTCTGTGGCCGCTGGCCCCAACCGATGGTGCCCAGGAATGGCTACCTGGGACAGTCTGCGGTGGATGGCTGGGGCTGGTGGTGATGACATAGAGGACTTTGGAAGAGTGGGCAGCGCTGACGCTGAGGTTGGTTTGTTCGGTGATCACCTCTGCCAGTGTCTGGTTGACTGCAGGCCTCTCCTGTGGTGGTTCTTCCTTGGTGGCTAGAAGAACAAAAGGATTAAGCAGAGAAAGCCAAGGAAGACAGCAGGAAGGAGGGCGCTGCTCTGACTAGGATGAGGTCTTTTCTATTTTTCTTTCTCTGTGTGTGAGAGAATGTTTTGCATGTGTGTGGGTGTATATGCATGTGGGGTGCACATACATGTGGGGGCACATGGGTGATATTGGGAATCATCCTTGAACACTCTTCCATGTTACTCAATGAGGCAGAGCCTCAAATACAGAGCTCCTCAGTATGGCCAGTCTCGATAGCCTATTCTGGGGATCGCATCTCCACCTCCCAAGGCTGGCCTTAGAGGAGGGCCACCACACCCACTCAGCATTTATGTGCATTCCAGGGATCTGAACTCTACCCCTCATGCTTGTTCAGCANGCAACCACTGAACCATCATCTCTACACTTCCCTCTTTTTGAGACAGGGTCTCAGATAGCCCAGGCTGGCCTCCAGCTATGTAGTTGAGGATGGCCCTGAACTCTTAATCTTCCTGCCTCTACCACCCAAGAGCTGGTGTTCGAGGTGTGCCCCACAACTGGTCAATGAGGTGTGTTCTGACTCAAGTCTGCACGCGGTCTCCTCTGCTGGACTCACTGGTGGTGATGCAGGACTTGTCAGGCTAGGCCTGGCTCTGCAGGGCGGAAGGTAGGGACNGCTGACTCTACTTCTGAGACTGCTTTCCTCAGACACGGAACCTGCTTTCTCATCTCCCTTTGTGCTCTGCAGTATCTCCTTGTTATGACAGACTCAATCCCACCTGCTCCACTAGTCTGTCCCACTTCCTACAGCCCACTACCCTAACTTTTTTTGGGTTGTGCAGTCCAATACCTGTGCTTCTCAGGGGCTAGCAAAGGCTCATGTTTGCACACATGTGTTCATATCAGAGGGGCAGAGTATACATCTCTGAGGAAAGATGGTAAATTAGTCTGTGGGCCTGCCTGGGATGTTTAGAAGAAGTAAGATGGATAAANTGACCACTTAGGAGCCTTTCAATTCTGCCAGTCATCTCCTTTTATCTGTCCATGTATCTTGTCTACAAAACTGTCACTAAAACTACTAAAATCAGGCTAAAGAGATGGCTTAATGCCTGCTCTTTAAGAGGACCTGAGTTTGGTTCCCAGCACCTATGTAAGGCAGTTCACAACTGCCTGCCTATACCTCTAGCTCCTGGTGATCTGATGCCCTCTTCTGGTCCCTGAAGCACCCACACACGTGGCATATACTCACATAGATATAAATAAAATCTAAAGTAAACAAAACTATTAAAATAGTAAAATTGAAATATAAAGCAATTGTGCACTGGAAGGTGGGGAGTTGTGCACTGGAAGGTGGGATGCTGTG
>LZPO01044387.1:691472-702021 GCA_001675575.1 Neotoma lepida
AGGTGGGATGCTGTGCACTGGAAGGTGGGATGCTGTGCACTGGAAGGTGGGATGCTGTGCACTGGAAGGTGGGATGCTGTGCACTGGAAGGTGGGGAGTTGTGCACTGGAAGGTGGGATGTTGTGCACTGGAAGGTGGGGAGTTGTGTGATGGTAAGTGGGGATGAGCCAATGTTGAAATCATCTACAGCTGAGTCAGTAGGTCCACATCTGCCCCAAAAGAACCACTTTAGGCTTGAAAACCCTAGTGAGGAAGAGAAGGCTGAGGCACCTATGCCCCCAGAGACAAGAATGTCTTACCTTGGTATAAGACAGCAAATCCCTGGGCCTGATTGATGCGATCAGAGAAGAAATACAAAATGACAAAATCCAGAGAGACATTAAAGGACAAAGGTGGGCGGTTCCCTCCATTGAAACGGACCAGGACACGGTGGGTATAGCCATCCAGCAGCTCCACCATGTCTGCAGAATCCCTGATATCAAATAACGTGAAGTTGAAATGGATGTGAGAGGCTCCCGGAACCCGGATAGTCCAGTAGCAGACCCGCCCAGTGGCGTAGGTGTCAGGGAAGTCAGGGGAGTAGACCACAGCTGCCATGGCTGAGTAGTTCCCACCGCAGGCGCCCACAAGAGCTGCAGAAGAGAAGACAGTGGGTCTGAGTCTCAGCCTTGGGTTCCTCTCTAATTCGGGTACAAACAAACTCCTAAGAAATGCGATCCTATTAGGGACATTGTTTCCAGCTACAAAACCAGACCATCTTGGGTTTTAGGTAGATCAAATCACAAAAGGAATCACTTATACCCTGAACGAATGACTGTACAGACTATTTGGTTTCCCCCAGGAGACCTTACAGTTAGTGCTCAGAAGAGCAATCTACGCTGGGGTCTGGCTGGAGTCAGACAGTCTGGATTCAGGACCAAGAGCCATGTGATCCTAGGGGCTGCACCTCATTCCCAGGCCTCTCACTTGTGTTTCCACTTTAGGGCCACCACCTGCTCCTGTATCCCATGACAGTGAGAGGACATGAGATAAAGTGCATGAAAACACTGGGATCTCTTAGTAGAGGAAGAGCTTTTGAGGACTGAAGTCACAAAGGAANGGGCTCTGAGTCTCCTCAGTATCTCCAGCACCTCAGAGGTGCAGTGCTCACAGGAGAAGTCCACAAGGAGTTCTGGATTGGAAGAAGTGGAATAGCTCTGTAGGGGGACACTTGCCTAGCATGTGNGGCCATGGGTTGGATCCCCAAAAGTACCCAAGAGGAAGGAGAGAGGTAATCCCAGATTCAGGATACTCTGTATCAGCCATGCTTTCCTGGACTCGTTTTTGATTGACAGGCCCTTAGAAAGGTGACATAGGCCAATTCAAGAGCCTGTCTCAAAACACCAAAGGCTGGCAAGAGAGTTCAGTGGTAGCTCCCTGGACTAGTGTGTGAGTCCCTGGGGTTGATCTCCAGCACTGGGAAAAACAAACAAACCAAGCTGCTTTCTCATCCTAGTAATGAGAAAACTCAAAATCAGAAGCTGGGGTCTCAAGACAACCAAGGAAATTTAACACTAACAAGTATGAATCAAGCCACAGAAACGGGCTCATCTGTGCCAGAGCACAGGGGAGAGGTGATCACCACAGAGCATGTGAGACCGCTGCAGCTAAAACCATAGCAGGTTCTTAGGGGCTGTGTCAGCCTGACTTCTCCACTGAGGACACTAAGAGCCTGTGACAGAGTGATGTTTGTATTCACTTGCAAGCTCTTCTGCACAGGCCTCCTAGTGCTGGCAGGAGTGACCAGTGTCAAGCAGCCAGCCAGAGTTTCCCTTGGTGGGACAGGTGTGCAGAAGGCGATAGGCTGCTGCTAAGGGGCAAGTCTGGAGCTCCTCCTACTTCCTGGGCCCTCTTCTCAAAGGAAGCAAAGCCTCCAGTTGCTGGGAGAGGGCAGTTAACCCATTGCTCCCAGGGCCATTGGAGAGAGGCAGAAGTGAAACCTGTTTGTGTCTGGGGAGGGAGGAGATTACTTTCTTAGTAACAAGGTAAAGGCTACTGCTTCTGGGAGAAGAGACAAAGCAAAAGACCTCAGCCCCTGGTTGCCTTAAGGCCTCCTTGGGAGAGAACAGGATTCTCTACCAAGTTCCACCAAAGACCAAAGTAATGTATGGCTGCCAGGGGAGGGGCGCTGGTGAACCACTGAAATCACCTTGCTCCTGTGGCTAGGAGCATGTCCTAAGCTGAAGATAGGCAGGGGAACCAGCAACCCCCACACCTTCCCACAAACAGCACCAAGTAACAGACAATGGCTATCTCCACAAGGGCAGGACACAAAAGGAACTGCTCAAGGCTGAGAGTGGAACAGGACACTAAAAACCCACTACTCTACACTAAGCACAACTTCAGGGATCTGAGGGAGCCTGAAGGGCACCAAATGGAACAACAGAAAAACAGCCCAAACCTAGCGCAGCTACTGACAGACCCCAGCCTAGTTTCCAAACTAAGCATGCTGCCCAAGTGTAAANGCTNTTTCCTTTAGCATCTACCACTCTACCCGCAGTGTGTGGCATTAAACAGAATACCACAGCACACACATAAAAGCAAGACAAAATGGGGAAAGATGATTCACAAGTGACCCAGATGTTGGCGCTATCAGACACAGGGTACATAATGACTATAGTATAGTTCATAGTGAAAAGGAGGACAGCACCCTGGAACAGACTAGAAATCTCAGGAGAGATGTGGAAACTATAGGAGGAGTCAAATGAACTAAGCATGGATCCAAGACTGTAAGTCTAGCACTTAGAAGACAGAGGCAGGAGGATAAGACCTGCCTTGGCTACACTAAGTCTGAGGTCAGCCTTGTCTCAAAAACCCCAAGGAATCAACTGTTGGGACAGGAGAGATGGCTCAGCAGTTAGGAGTGCACGTTGCTCAGGCAAAGGACCCAGGTTTAGTTCTTAGCTTCCGTGTCAGATGGCTCACAACTGCCTGCCTGTAAATCTAGCTCCAGTGGACCTGAAGCGCTCTTCTGGCCTCTACTGGCACACCTTTAATCTCAGTACTCAGGAGGCAGAAGCAGGTGGATCTCTGTGAGTTTGAGGCCAGCCTGGTCTACAGAGTGAGTTCTGGAGCAGCCAAAGACAGCTAAGCTAAGAAAAACCCTGTCTTGAAAAATCAAAAAATCAAACCAAACAAAACCAAAACAACAACAACAACAAAATACCCCAAACCAAAAACAGAAACAAAACAAAAAACCAAACCAAATCAAATAAACAAAAAACCCAGAGTAATGTAAATGCTAGAAAAAAAAATTAAACACCATCAGTGACGAAAGTGGTAAGCTGTCACCCACTGAAGGCTGTAAGACGGGACATTCATCTAGGAGATTTTATGTCACCCACTGAAGGCTATAAGACAGGACATTCATCCAGGAGATTTTACATGGGGAGTGGTACAGCCAAGGTGCCCTGCCAGAGAAGGGCTGCCTAGAGAAGTGTTCTCCAAGCTTATGTACTGAGGCACTCAGGCAGCTGTAGCACAGTGCAAGCAGGCTGTCAGCAGAGCTCGGCATTGGAATATGGTACTGGTTTTGCTGACATGACAAATGCAAGAACTACAGAGTCATGGTGGTTTGACTGACAGTCACGTGTGTTGTATATAGGGGTCAGAGGACACTTCAGGTGGTGTTCTTCAGGAGCTGTCTACCTTATTTCTTGAGACAGGAGCTTGCCAAGTAGGCTAGGCTGGCTAGCCAATGAGTCCCAAGGATTGACCTATCTCTGCTAGTGCTGTGATAACAAGCAGGTGTCACCATGCTCAACTGAGCCATCTCCCCAGACCTACACTAACATTTTTAAGGAAGGCCCAGGAGGCTGTCAATAAGCAGCAGTGTCAGGTTCCCTGAGGAAAGCCCTTGACAGACTATGTGTGAAGCTATGAGAGTAAAGTATAAATGTCAATGGAGACCTTGGGACATGCCAGGTGCTGTGGGATGGTCCTTCTGTATGCTGTGAATATGTATTGCTCTCACTGGTTGATAATAAAGCTGTTTTGGCCTAGGTAAGGCAGGATAAGGTTAGGCAGAACAATCAAACTGAGGACTCAGAGGAAGATGGGTGGAGTCAAGGTGAGCCAGTCACCCAAGGAACAAGATGCCAGAGAACTGGTAAGCCATGGACTATGTGGCAATTAATAGATTAATAGAAATGGGTTAATTTAAATGTAANAGTTAGTTAGTAAAAAGCCTGAGCCATCGGCCCAGCATTTATAATTTTTTTTTTTTTTTTTTTTTTGGTTTTTCGAGACAGGGTTTCTCTGTGTAGCTTTGCGCCTTTCCTGGAGCTCACTCGGTAGCCCAGGCTGGCCTCGAACTCACAGAGATCCGCCTGCCTCTGCCCAGCATTTATAATTAATATAAGCTTCTGTGTGTTTTATTTGGGACTAGGCAGTTGAGACAGAGAACTCCTTTGTTTACAGCCAGGAGCATGGGATGTCTGTTGAGAAAAGCTGCAAGCAAAGAGTGAAGCCAGACCAAGAGGATGTTACAGGGGCCACAGTTCAAAGTTCTAGCATCCACATGGCTTCTCATGACTATCTATAACTCCAGTTCCAGGGGATCTGGCCTCTGAGGACATCAGGCATGCATGTGGCACACAGACAAACATACAGCCAAAGCACCTATAAGCAAAATAAAAACATACTAAAGTCANGGATCTAAAACAAAGACTGTGAGGACTTCTAAGTTGGACTAAATATATTTCGCACTATGAGATGGCTATGAACTTGGGGAGTCTGAGGTGAATGTCATCACTTGAGTCTGAAATGTCTTCACTCATTCCTGTGGTTGGGAAGCTATGGAATGGATACAGATGGAAGAAGTCAACTTCCTCCAAGGGGCGGGCCTTTCAAGGTCATAGTTCAGTGGCTGGTTCTAGCACTCTCCTGCTCAGCCGACACACAGTTTCCACCATGTAGTCCTGCCACAAACCAAAGCCACTNCACCACTCCCTTATGCTCTACTCCCCGGAAATCCCTCCGATGCCACGAGCCACAAGAAACCCTCTCCTGCCATGAGCTGTTTCTCTTGTGTTTTAGTCACAGTTCCTGGAGCCTTGGGAAGGAGCATGGCCTGCTGACATCCTGATTATGGCTTCTATCTTTTTTGAGAGAACAAGTTCCTATTGATTTAAGCCCTACAATGAGTGACACTTCATTACAGCAGCTCTAAGAAACAAGTCTTGTGAATGTTTTGCTCAAATGGAGCCCCCTGCCTAGTTGAGACGTCAGGAGTGCAGGCCTGGTCTCCAGGCCATCAAAGACCCTGCAGATGGGCTAAATTATCCTCAGTAAGCTCAAGGTCTCCCTTCCACCTTTCACCTGTGACTTTCCTTTCTAGAGTGTTAAAATCAGGTGCCATACCTCTCATAAAGTCTCGCCGCCACTGAGTGTGGATGTGAATCATGTCAAGGGATGAGAGAGCAGTGTTGCAGAGGTCAAGGCTCAGGATCCACGCTTCACTCAGCACAGCCTTGCCTCTTGCTGGTTCCTCACAAATGGGATGGGACAGAGAGGTGGTGGCTTGGGCAGATGCACTGTTTGCAAGGTTATTCTCTCAGATGCACCTTGGTGAGGCACAAAGCCCCAATGCTTACAAACACACAGATGGGGTTGTTTTAAAACAAGAGTACGTGAGAGCAGATGCTCTACAGGAACATCAGTGTACACACTAAGTGTAAGCCTAATCTTTCTGCTTGTCAAAGTAGCTCCAAGATAGCCTGTGGGAGGCACAGATGCTCTGTGCCGCAGATGAGCACTAGGGGAACCAGGAATGTTAAACACAGGGTTGTTCCTTCAAAAAGAGGGATGCATAACCTGCTATCCACCCAGAAGGCTGGGAGGGGATGCAGTTAATAGCCTTGTGACCTATGTACTGTGTGGTCAAGGCCACAGTGGATCCTCCCCCAAACCCTTATCATGAGCTAATCAATCTATAGAATCTATCTCTATGGAAGATGTGATACATAATACTTTATAAAGAGTTTCCATGTAGTCATGTCTTAAGCTTTATTGTGCACATGGGACTGAGTTAATTACCACCAGGAAAATTTTCACCAAATTGTGCTATGCTTAAATGTGCCTAAAATAAACTACTTGGGGTCAGACCCCAAAGTTTGAACCAACACCAGCTACTGAATCATGCTGAACTGAACTACCTTCTTGCCTCCCATGGATCGTTAACTCTGCTGGCCAAGGTGGTCTGTGATCAGCAAAGACACCCGAAATAGTCAAGCTACTCAGAGCACTAGTCATAACTATAGATGATCATTGTTAAGCATTGTTGTTCCTTCTAGAGGGAGTCAGAGCCAGCCTGCTCTGTGCTTCAGTCCCAAAGGCTGAGCTGTGGTTGGCATAACAGGACAGGTGCTTTTTGAGTACTGACAAGTGAATGAATAACTAGATGGAAAGGTGGGTGGGCAGGCTTGCCTTTGGCGCCAAACATACTCACTGTCAAAGAGGATAATCCTGCCGTCCCCACCACAGGGCTGCGTGTGGTCCCCGAAGCAGACACTATTGCACTCGGTGCTGGCTGCCTCCCCATGCTTCCAGTAGTCAGGGTTGTTCCCACAGAAGCATGCGTAGCCTGACTCCATCCCAGCAAACTGCCACGACAGAAAAAGACTATGAGGATTTCTAAGTTGGACCAAATGTATTTTGCTCTATGAGATGGCTATGAACTTAGGGGGTCTGGGGTAAATGTTATCATTTGACACTGGGAAGGTTATGGGGGGTGTCAGATCCAAAGGAGGCTAGCAGCTCCCTTTCCCTCAAACCCCGAGCAATCAGCCTCAGTTTCCCAGCCTGTCCTTTCTTCTCCTTAGTTTTACTGCCTAGTCTAAGTTGGCCAGTAGCTCCACACCTAATGTGTCCCCTGTCCATGAGAATTCCTCTCTAATGTCCTCATTCCCACTGAATTTAACTAAATCTTTAAGGAGGACACCATTCCTTAAACACGGAATACTGATAAAAACAGCTAAACATTTTATTGACTGTTTACTATGTGCCAGGCAAGCCAAGTAAAAGTTTATTTAACATTTTTAACCTTTATTTTTATGTGTATGGGTGTTCTGCCTGCATGTCTGTCTGTGCATTGCATGTGTACAGTGCCTGAAGAGGCCAAAAGAGGACATTGGGTCCCTGAAACTGGAGTTACAGACAGTTCTGAACTGCCATGTGGATGCTGGGAACCAAACCCAGGTCCTCTGGAGCTTTAGTTCTCTCTCTAGTCCTCAAGATTTATTTTTTAATGTGTGTCTGTGTGTCCATACATCTGTCCACCTGTGTGTGTGTCTATGTACACAAGTACAGATGCCCACAGAGACCAGAAGGTGGTGTCAGATACCCTAAAGCCTGAGTTAGGGGCGGCTGTGAGGAGTTGAACATAGATGCTGGGAACCAAACTCTGGTCGGTCCTCTGCAAGAGCAGTATGTGCTCGTAACTGCTGAATCGTCTCTCAGGCCCCTAGATGCGCTTTCTAGTGACTCTCCCAGCAAACTCACTGAAGTCCACTTACATTTTCCTTTCATCTTTATGTTAATACNCTCATTGAGCACACAGTCCTGCAGGAGCCAGTCCTCACACACACAACAAGCTGTGCCACGATAGCAGCACTCCTTCTCTTGCTTTCTAGTCCCTCCTACAGACCCTGCAACTATTACCCAAGTTTTTCTACGAGTATCATTTTGTTATTTTTAGAACATAAAACAGCTTAAAAGACAAACCCCAGCATGCCTGTGAAGTTCATGCACACTGGAGCACATGCTAACAGTTCACGCCTTTATTTCCTCTAATAAAGTTTGGTATAATGTGGACACGGCACCAGCGGTTCATCCATTTCCAGGTTCTCACTAGGATGAATACAACTTCCAAAAGCATTTGTATACAGATTCTTGTGTAAATGTAAGTTTTCATTTGTCCTGGGGAATAATCAGGGGTGAGATGGGTGGGCTTAACTCTTTAAAGGAAATACAACCTTTCTCAGGACNACTGGGTCAAGCTATATTACCAACCCTGTGCGTGAGCTGTCACTGCTCTGGACCCTTGTCGACACCTGCTACTGCGGGTATATTTGACTTTAGCCACTGATGTTTGTGTATCTCATGGTGGCTTTAATTTGCATTTTAATGACTGATGAGGTATATAAGTTCATTTGCCCATTTGCCACTGGTGTGTCCTCTTCAGTGATGAATTGTTTGTTTTCTTTTGCCTATTTCAAAACCGTGTTGCCTGACACTTTACTTTTGTGATCTTTAGTTTTTCACACATTTTGGATTAAGATTGACCCTGACTGTGGGCAGCAGGCTGCCTCGGGCTGAGGCCCCAAATTTAACAAAAGGAGAAAGTGAAGTGAGCATCAGCATCAGATGGTTCTGTTTCCTGACTGTGGTGTGATGTAGCAGCTGTCTCATGCCCCTGATGCGATGCCTCAAAGCATGAGCTAAAATAACCCTTCCTCCTTAAGCTTCTTTGTCACAGCGGTGAGCAGTGACCATCACAGGGTCCAAATGCTATTCTGCACGTGATTATCCTACTGCTTCAGTACCATTTGTTGGAAGATTATTTTCCTATTCTAATGATCTTGGCAATCTTGTTGAAAATCAACTGACCATCAATTTACAGACTTGTTTTGAACTGTGAAGTCTATTGTTCTATATGTCTATTTTTATGACACCCTCACAGTAAACTATTTTTCTGAAGTTTAATTTAAAGTCAATCTTTGTCTAAGCTGTGATGCAAAACTAAAGACTTATTTTTCTTCACAGAGAGCTACACTGTTTCTTCAGAAGCATTTGATGACAAATCTTCACTGTTGAGCTGCCTTGAGACTTTCATAAAAATCAATTGTTTGCATCTGTGCAGATCTGTTTCTAGATGGTTCCACTCATCTACAGCAGATTTCAGAAGTGGGTTACATAGTCTCTTTCTCTACCCAGCTTCGTGGCCACACAATGAAAACAGCTATAAACAGTATGTAAATGAATAGGCATGGCTCTGTTTAATAAAACTTTATTCACTCAAACCAAAAATAATAGATGGGTGGTTGGATTTGTCGTCTGTGGGCAATTTCTGACTGACTCATGATTTACTCTCCTGGTGACAGCAGCTGTTTGGAAGTCTACAGGTCAAGTGAGGAAGCCTCACAAAACTGCCCTTTACCAAGATGGCTTTGGTGATCCTAAACCCTGTGTCAGGGTCGGCCATTTCCCTTTGCATTGTCGGGGCACTGACCCTGCCCTGGCCTTGCTTGTCCTGGGCAAGCTTTACTACTGAGTGTTGTCTCCAGAGTAGCTTGCCATCTTTTTAAAGCTCTATTTTTATTAGGATTCCATTTAATTTATAGAGTAACCTGGGAAATTACCACTTTAATAATATTCGATTGTCTCAGCTGTAAACAGGAAGGTCTGCGTCATGAAGTCTTCTTTAGTTCTCTACAGTCTTATATAGCTTCTAAAGGAGCTCTTAAATCTCATTTATTAACCTCTCCTCATTTTTGCTCCCAGTGTTGATGGGATCTAGGGCTTTACACATGACAGGCAACTAGGCAAAACTCCAGCCCAACTTATTCTCAAGTTATCTATACTCTTGTAAAATGGTAAGATTTTCTTTTCTATTCTTTCTTTTTGAACAAAGGGTTTATTGAAACATACTGCAAAAGAGCATCAGGTGAGCTCCCAGAGAAGAGACTATACAGTACTATTACCATTAGTATATATAGTATTACTGTCATTACTTGTTTAGAAGCTTAAATTGTTAATTATTCACTGCTAGTATATGGAAACACAGCTTTTTGTATGTGACCTTATAACCTACAACCTTGTTAAACTTATTGATTCTAGTCCCTTTTTCGTAGGTTCCTTAGAATGTTCTATTAAATAAAAATCAGTTCTTACTTTCCAATCTATTTACTTTATTCCTTTTTTATTTTTTTAAAAATTATTTACTTTTATTTCATGTGTATTGGTGTTTTTACCTTCATGTATGTTTGTATGAGGGTGCTGGATTTTCTGGAACTGAAATTACAGATAGTTGTGAGCTGGGAATTGTNAGCTGTGAGTTGTGAGTGCTGGGAATTGAACTGGGTCCTCTGGAAGAGCAGCCAGTGCTTTTAACCACTGAGCCATCTCCCCAGCTTATTCCTTTTTTTAAAAAAAAAAATATATATATATATACATATATGTTTGAAGACAGGGTTTCTCTGTGTAACGATCCTGGCTGTCCTCAAACTCACAGAGATCTGCTTGCCTCTACCTCCTGAGTGTTGGGATTAAAGGCATCCACAACCATTGTCAGCTTTAAAAACCTATTTCTCTGGTACAATCTTCCAGGCCAATGAGGTAAGAGTGGGTATTACTGCCTGCTCATGACACTAGTTAGGAAGCACGGAACCCTTTACAACAGTGTAGTGTATTAACTGTAGATATTTTAAAATAGATACTTTTAATTACAACTAGGCACTATGGTGCATGCCTGTAGCCCCAATACTTGGGAAAGGAAGGCAAGAAGGACTAG
>LZPO01044387.1:704638-727961 GCA_001675575.1 Neotoma lepida
AGAAAGAATAGTGAAACAATCAGATCTAAACTGTTCCAAGGTTACTGGAGGAGCATGGGTGGTGAGCACAGGCACACCACCCCCAGTGTTTGAGGTTAAAGCATGGATGGAAAATTTGAGGGCAATCTGGGCTATACAATGCATTTAGACTTTGTTTCAAAAGTAAACAAACAAGCAAAAAACAAAGGGGCTGGAGAGATGGCTCCATGGTTAAGAGCACTGGCTCTTCTCCCGGAGGACCCATGTTGAATTCCAGCATCTAAAATGGTGGTTCAAGACAACCTGTGACTCCAATTCCAAGTGATCGATCCAGACACCCTCTTCTGGCCTCTGCAGGCATCAGGCATGCACACAGTGCACATACATACATGCGGGCTCACACAGAGACACAACCAAACAACTCCAAACTCCCCAAAGGAACCTAGGTTAGCATAGTACAGAGAGATGTCTATCCATGTTTACTGTGGAATCAACCTAGATGTCCATCAACAAAGGAATGAACTAAAAAATGTGATTCACAAACAATGGAGTTTTATTCAACTATAAAGGAAAAAAATTATAGCTGAGCATGGTAGCTCACACCTTTAATTCCAGCATTCAGAAGGCACAGGTGGACCTCTGGGAGTTCAAGGCCAGCCTGGTCTACATAGTGAGTTCCAGGATAGCCAGGGCTACATAGAGAAACACCCACTCAACAAAATTAACAAAATTATTCAGCTGCACATATGAACTCACATTGGTTGTGAAAGCATGCACAAGCCCTGTGCAGACTCAAGCCAGACCAAATACCAGCATGGAGAAGGGAGGTAGGCATGAGGCCCCACTCCCAGCTGAGGAGTTATTGGCAACTGACAGCTGCTGGGGGAGGGAGGGTGTTGCCCCTGGTAGTTTGAACACACTCCAGTGGAAGACCACATATCCATGAATATATGGGCAGCATGAATTACACTTCATGGGAAGAAAAAACCAAAAGAGATAGAGCACAAAATTGGGTGAGGAGGAAAGAGGGTAGATATGGGAGGAGTTGGGGAAGGGGTAAATATGGTTTAAAAATGTATGAAAGAACTAATATAATAATAATAATAATAATAAACAACAAAATCATGGTGTGTGGGTGTGTGCAGGCCNGAGGACTACCTTGGGTGTTGTTCCTCAGGTGCCTCTCACCAGTCTGGAAATTACCAAGCAGGCTAGGCTGGCTGGCCAGTGAGTGCTACGGGTCCACCAGTCTGCCTTGCCAGCACTGGGAGAGACATGCATGGCCCGCTATGAATAGTTTTTTAAAAAAATATTTATTTTTAAAGTATATGTATGTATGTGTGAGTTTATGTGCACCACATACACCTGCAGAGGCCAGGGGGTTTCAATCCCTTAGAATAGAAATTACAAGTGATTGTGAGTCCCCAGATATGGGTGCTGGGAATCAAATCTGGGTCCTCTGTAAGAGCAGTAAGTGATCTTAACTGTCATCTCTCCAGTCCCAATGCCTGGCTTTTTTTACTTGGGTTCTGGAGATCAAACTCAGGTTCTATGACTAAGCAATCCCCACAGCTGTTTCTATACACACACAAATGATATAAAAGGAGACTAATAGGAGGAGGAAGCAGACTAGCAGGAGGTAGAAACAGGGGAGAAAGGACAGTGTGACGGGGAGTGAAAACGGCTGAAGTACACGGTACGCTTGAGTCAAGTATATGAAAGTACTTGAATTGCAACATCTTTTTGAATCCTATAACTCTGTACAAAAAATAAAACAAACAAANTGTTTCAGTCACTAGAGGGCAAAACAAACCCTCAGAAACCCCCATCTTCACCTTGTACTTAAACCTTTGTTCTTTAAAACAGTGAATGGGTTTCCCCAAGTCTTCTGGTGAACGGTGTGCTTTCCCATTGCTGCAGGAACACATGACCGCAATCCTGCTGTCTCCCAACAGTACTTATTACCTTTCCTTTTCTGAGGGCCGGAAGAACCAAGCAGGTTTTAAGAGCCAAAATGAAGGACTCAGCAGAGCTGAGCCATACTTGAAGGATTCTAAGAAGCAGCCCACACTCTTCAGTTATGGCCACACTGCTACCGTTCCCTCATCACTTCTTCCCTCCTTGGCTTCCACTGTCCTGTCCGAGGCTCTCTGACTCATATCTTCCTGTAAATGCACTGGACCCACAAGGACAATCCAGGATAATCTCTCTTTCCCATGTCTTTAGCCACACTTGCAAAGTCTCATGCCATTTAAGGTCACATTCTCATAGACTTGGGATTATAAAGTCTATCTCTCAGGGTCATTATTCAGCCTACCACAGGGAGCATATTAATGTTTTACAGCCACATGCTAGATAGTTTGGAATAGTGAGGTAAGAGGAACATAAATATGGGTACCAACCCTGGTAGCTGGCCTTCACATAGCCTCAGGGATCTGCTGTGGACTGAATACTTGTACACCACTGTGATGTAATAGGAAACACAATTTCTCCCCACTTCCTGCCACATCTCTAACCCTCAGGACTTTGGAAAACTCCTTTCTAATGAGGCACCTCGTCCGGGGTTCCTGGTTAGCCTCATGGTGGGGGCTGAACACCAGGAAGACCAAGCCACAGTTAGTGGAACTTGGAACTTTCAGTCCCACCCCCCATCTTCCAGGGAAGAGAAAAGGATAGAGATGGAGTCAATACTTGATTGTGCCTACCTGATGAAGCTAAAAACCAGTAGAGATGGAGTCCAGGGAGTTTCTGGGGTAATTAACACATCCATGCTGAGAAATGGCACACTCCACAGAGACAGATGCTCTGGGGCTCAGAACCTTTTGGACCTTACACCTATATCTTCAACATCTTCAACCTATCACATCCTTTCTGACACACCAGCAAACGTGTTCCTCAAGTTCTGAGAGCTCTTACAGCAGATTACCAAACCTGAGGAGGAATCTTAGAAAGCTTTTCTTTGTAGACAAGCCTAGAGACTCACAACTTGTGACTGCCATCTGAAGCAGGGTGTGGTCCCACAGGGCCAAGCCTTTTAACCCATGGCACTGGTATTCAGAGGCATGACAGAATTGTAAGCCCTCCTGTTGGTGTCTGGAGAGTTGCAGGATTGGCTGCTGGGAAAAACTCACCCATCTGGTATCAGAGTAAAGTCTGTGGAAATATAGGAAAACGATTGGTTTCCTTCCTTTTATCCCCAATTCATATGCTGAAGTCTGAAGAAACTATGAATGGACTTGGAGTGAGGCCTCCAGGAGGTAATTAGATGAAGTCAGGAAGAGTGAGCTCCCACAATGGGACAAGAAGAGGAGACAAGAGCCCATTCTTTCTCTGCCATGTGAGTACTCATCAACAAGCCAGGAAGAGGGGCTGCACCGCACACTGAAGACACCAGGATGTTAACTCTGGATTCCCAGCCTACTATGTCTATGAAGCCGCTTGGGCCTGAGCAATTTTGTTTAAAAAAATTATACTACTGCAGGACATTTTAGCACTTTAATCCCAGCATTCAGGAGGCAGAAAGTGGGTGCATCTCTGTGAGTTCAAGGCCACTCTGGCCTACATAATGAATTCCAGGCCAGCTAGGGCTACATAGTGAGACCCTGTCTCTCTCAACCTCTATGTGTACCAAATAAAAAAGTACATATTGCCTAAAACAGATCTTGTCCCTAGAGTTCATGCCCTATATAGGCNACCTCAGTGTTTACACCTTTTTTTGAGATAAGGTCTCAATATGTAGTGCTGGCAGGAATTAAGCTTTTGAAGATTATAAGTATACAAATAGGCCGTGGCCAAGGCCTGTGGCAAAGCACTGGGGGTGGGCTGGGCTCCATCCAATAGCACACATAAAACTGCATCTTGTTAAGAGCCGTGTGAACTGGACAGTGGTTCTCTCCGCTTCCTGTCTTCAGATGAGACACTCCAGCCTTGGCAAGAGCTTGACTGCAGCTTTTTAAGAGACTAAGTCAGACTAGATTTTTTTTTTCTTTTTTTGAGACAGGGTTTCTCTGTAGCTTTGGTGCCTTTCCTGGAATTCACTAGGTAGCCCAGGCTGGCCTCGAACTCACAGAGATCCGCCTGCCTCTGCCTCCCGAGTGCTGGGATTAAAGGCGTGCGCCACCCGCCCGGCCAGACTAGATTTTTTAACTCACAGAATGTGACAATATACCACGTTAAGCCACTAAATTTGGGGGTATTCTTTTCCAAAGTAACAGATCACTTATATATGATACATACCAAAGAAGTTCCTTGCAATTAATTCATAATGAGCCAGGGACACTTAGAAACAGACTCTTAGGAACTTAGTTCTCAATCCATGTGACTAACTCAAGATTATTAGTTGAAGCTCCTTTCCAAACTTCCTACAGTTTCTTCTAGATCCAATTCTAAAACCCCAACCCAGGAGACCAGTGAGTCTGGGATAGTATTTTCCTTTCTGTTTTAAGACTGGAAACAGCACAGCCCATTGAGCTGTGTCTGCACAACAGTCTTTTGAGCACATATAACATATATGCATGTATGTGAGGTACACACAGGAAACTTCCCTCCTAAACCATCTGACCAGCTTATTTTAAGTCTGCAGGAATTGCCTCGGCCACTCCAATCCTCACACTTCCCCTTTAAGTCATGCAGTCACCCTTCTGTTCCCTTGCATCACACATGGTTCAAATGTAACCAATGTGGCTTCTCCACATAAACTTTAAAATGAATCTTTCAGAAACAANCCAAATCTCTACAGTAGCAAGTGTAAACTGGAGGAGCACTCCAGTCTTCAGTGGAGGCCAGGCCCGAGAATGTCTGAGGTGTAGGGCTTAAACAACTGCAGAGCCAAGCAGCTGTAGCCAGGNGTAGGAGCCAAGCCGGGCTTGTTTAAGAGGACTTCCATATGGAGACCTGAGCATGTACTAAATGATTCTTACTAAGAACTACTTGGTCATGATTATGTTAGCCACAGGAAAGCCTCCGGACACCGTCAGCCAGTGGGGGTGCCACAGCTCTTCAACTCGAACTGCAAAGTGTGGCTCCAAGTCTCACCAGAGAAGACACGTTATGCAGGATTTCCAGACTGTGTTCCACCCTTAGGTCTTCCCAGAAGCAGGGGGGTAAAGCCCTTTGTAAAGGGACACTTGTTCTCAAGTTCTTTTACTTTCAGGGCCACTTCAAAGTCCTGTGGCTTCATCACACATTTTTCATCTTATGAGGAGGCTTTATCACTTTTTTTAATTGTAATATACAAATGGACCTCTTGTTGAGGCTTTGAAACCCATGACAATTAATTACAGTAGCGCTACCCCACCCCCCTTATCTGCAAGGGATAGATTCCAAAGTCCTCCAGTGGATGCCAGAAACCACGAACAGTACCCAACCACACACAAGCACATTCTCCTTCCTATAGGAGGGTACACAGACTCAGCACCTTCTCCATCCAGACTGAGCCCTTGGCTCAAACTTGTGCAATCCTACANGTGACCACAAAACTAGCACTGACTTCTCTTCCTCACAATCATTCAAAGAAGGAAGATTCATTCTTACCACAGATGTTAAAAACCTCAGCATATGTTTCCCCCTTTTCTTTATTAAGCTGAAGATTGTGAACTCAGGTTCCAAGAAAACAGCCATGCCTGTGATTCTGCAAGGCTGATTGATTAGAACTTTGTGGCTGTGGAGAGGTGGAATGTGGCAAATCAAGAATAAATTACCTTGAGCTCCCTTTAGCTCCTTTAATGCCTACCCCTGTGTCTGACCTAACATCCCTGTGACTATCATGTGAAAACTTTGGGGATATATTCACTTAACAGATCCTTAGCTAAGGGTAAGAATGTTATCAGATGACAGGTGAAACCTACAGTGCAGATTCCCTGCTTGGCTGTAACTCATCTACGTGATATTTCTATCAATAGCCTTGAAAATTGCCCTGATTTATGACTTTCCTTGTTCTGGCACCATAAAAACTCCATGAAACTTAGCACATTGGAACTTGGTGTTTGGGACAGTCTGAGCCTGTGTTCCCAGGCTATGAGCACTCGTGTTTGGACACTATCCCTTATCCCCTTTGCAGTAAGAGCTGTTTCATGTACACAGAGTGAGATAAGCACCCGAGCTACTGTTGCTCAAAGGCAGCCAACAACATGACAGCACAAAGTCTCCTTTACTTTGGCTGAAGGCACAGAGATAAGTCATTGCCCTAAATCTGCATGACTCCCCAGGAAGACAATTACCACAGAGGAGTGGGGTGTGGGGGTGCATCTCGGAGCAGAGGTGATCATCAGCTGGAACCACTCTGTCCTCTCAAGAGACAAGGACTTCTTTGGACCACTTTGCAGATTGGAGTTGACTGAGGTCTAAAGCTCATGTCAGTATCTCACAGAAGGATCTGGGGCCACTTAACCCTTTATTTGTTCTCTTCCCATGAGGCCTCATCAAACAACCTCTCTCTGCTTTTCACTATTACTTGTCTCTTTAACCAGCGGACTGAGGATGGGTGGCCAAGCCTTGGCTACTGAGGATAGGTGGCTAAGCCTAGTTTGTTAGGGCAGTTGGAGCCCAGGTTTGCCCTAAAGACTTTGACTATGGGAATTTCCCCTTATTTCATTAAAGGAAGCCCTTTAGGGCTTTTCCTTGGTATGAGTGAATAAATAAATAAATGTCATTTAACACAAGAGGTGCCACCTCTGTTGGGACTACTGGTGAGCAGGTCAGACAGCATGGAAGGCTAGACAGGAGGTAGGGGGAAGTAGAGTTCATCAGGCTACCCAGGACTATGAATTGCCTACTTATTTACTTATGTTGTGTATATGTGGAGGTAAACGAATGCCACAATGTGTGTGTGGAGCTCAGAGGATATGTGGTTCTCTCCTTCCATCCTGTATGTTCCTGAAGAATGAACTCAGGTAGTCAGAATTGGAAGCAGTCCCTTTACCCACCAAGCCATCTTGCCCACCCCAATTTTCCTTTGTACGAGCACACTGCACAACACTATGTGTGCTAGAACACCATGTGTGCCACTGGAGAAAATGTCCACTTGGTTCACAAAGTCTCCAGTTGTTGTTGTCATTTTCATTTCTTTCTTTCTTTTTCTCTTTTGACAGTGTCAGGGATTAAAACTTGGCCTCAAGAATTCTAGGCAAATGCTGTAGCATCCCACTGAGCTAGAGCAACAGCCTTTAAAGTTGACATTTTTTTCATGGGAAATTAAATAACATCAGCTACAAAAACCAAAAATTGAATCCACACCAGACCTGAAATCATAAAACTCCATTATAAGAAAAAACACGATGGTGACACACACCTTTAATCCTAGTACTCTGTAGACAGAAGCAGGTATATCTCTACAAGGTCAAGGCCAGCCTAAGTTATTTATTATAACATAATGAGTTCTAAATANACCAGCCAGACTACAATGAGACCCTGTCCAAAAAACCAAAACCAAACCAAACTAAAACAAAGCCAACCCCATAAAACCCAACAATGAGATCTTTTTGTGACCCTTGAGTCCAATGCCACAGCCACTGAATGGCTAGTGCAGCAGAGGTACCATGCCAATCCCCATGGTAAGTTGGATAAGGGTAGACAGAAACAAAAGCAGGTCATAAATAAACATTTTAGAAATCAGATGGCAGGGGCATACCAGGGGTAGTCCATTTCCTGAGGAGAACGCACCAACACAATAGCGGGTGACATTTTCATGCCTTCTATTAGCTAGCTCCTAAACTTGAGGTTGGGTGCATTTTATTAATCGAATCTTCAAAATATCCTAGAAAGCACAGATGAGTAGGGAGGGCTCAGAGAAGAGGGACTCTGCCTAAAGCTACTGAAGGAATGATGATGTGCACCTCAGCCAGTGATGCTAAGGCCCAAGTGCTTTCCCTTCGCTCATGTTGTGACAACTGTCTGTAACTCCAGCTCCAGGGGATCCAACACCCTCACACANATGTACACGCAGGCAAAACACCAATGCATGTAAAGTTTAAAAAAAAAGAATTTCGAGAGGAGACAGTATGAATGTTGTTTATAGAGAGACATTTATCAAACAAAGCAAAACAAAAAAAGAAAGGAATTCAGCGCACAGCAGTGAAGATTGAAGTGGGAAAGACCCCAAGGCCTAGACAAGGCTGGCAGAGAGTTCTATGCAGAGGGTCCAAGCCAGTTCCCAGATGATAACAGCTGGGCAGAGAACACCCACAGTGCCAGCCCAGCATTCAGTGCAGCTGTGCAGTGCAGCAAAGCTTTTCTGGATACTGTGGCAGCCTGCTCTGCTCCCGGGGCTTGGGATTGATTGTCTAGACCTCAGAGAAGAAAAGAAAACAACTCAGAACCAGCAGCTTGAGTTGCTAACTTGTTACCTGTCACCACACTTCTTCATACTATATGAATTTGAATCTTAATTCCCAAAGAACACACACACACACACAACCAGTTACCTTAACAGCCCAGATCCATCCTGGGACCCCAGTTCTTAAGGGAACAAGGCTGCTTACAAGGGCCAGAAGGAAAAAGGACTAATCTCGCCTTGCAGTCCTATATTCGAACCCAATTTGACAGAAAAGGTGGCATAACCAACTAGGCTCGATTTTCTATTGAAGAATGGGAGAGAGAAGAGCAGACATATTCTCTNTAACTGCTACCAAAGTCAGCGAGAGAACGTGGATATATNTGGTCCAAGCTGGACATTCAGCTCTAGCTGAACAACATGGAGGTCACTGCTGACACCAATGATACACAAATGCCAGCAGTAACACACGCCCTGCAGCGGAGACAGCCTTGATCACCACCGCCAAGTACCCTTTGTGTAGCTTTCAAGACTCTTAGAAAAGATCTCCANGGAAAGCTTTCAAATTCTGTTTTGGGGCAAAAATGAACAACGGCTAAGGGAGACCAAAACAAACCAGAGTGCCACTTAGTTAAAAGGAACTTGAGCTGGTGTGATGAGTAATCTTGGTTGTCAATGATGACATCTGGAATTAACTAAAACCCAACCAGCTGGGCACACCTGTGAGGGATTTTTTTTATTGTATTTGAGATGGAAGACCCACCCTAAATCTGGGTCATACCTTCTGGTGGCAGCCCACATAAAAGGACATGGAAGAAGGAAGTTTGTGCTTTTTGCCTACTTGCTTTCACTCTTGCTGGCAAGTTCACCTACTCTGTGCCTAAGACATGCCTTGAGCCTTCACTGGGTTAGAACCTACTTCTCTGGAATTCCAACATAGACTGAAAACTGGCAGCTTTCTAGGACTTCCCTAGGACTCCAGCACTAGACTTCGAATTCTGAAACATCCAGTGTCATAGACTGAACAAATTATAGATTCTTGGCCTTTCTGTTAGGAGACAGCCATTGTTGGACGACTCAGTCTATAGCCTGTAAATCACGCTAAAAATCCCATATATGTATATCCCAAATATATATGTATATTTCTGTCAATTCTGTTCCTTTAGAGAACCTAATACAGCTGGTGAGGTTATTGGCTGGGACCGACGTGGGATCCATGTGGCAGAAGTGCCCTTGCTAGCATGCTCTCAGGGCTGGTCTATGGGAGTGACACAGTCAATAGAGAATTTCTTTTTTTTTCCTGGAACTTACTCGGTAGCCCAGGCTGGCCTCGAACTCACATAGATCCGCCTGCCTCTGCCTCCCAAGTGCTGGGATTAAAGGCGTGCGCCACCACCGCCCGGCCAATAGAGAACTTCTTAAAGGTCACAGAGATTCACATTACAAATCCCTTGGATGGGCTTAAGAAGTAATGGCAAGAGAGATGGCTCAGCAGGACAGGGAGCTTGCTACCAAGCCTGACAATCTAACTTGGATCCCCAGAATCCACATGGTGGGAGGAGAGAACAACTACCACAAATTATTCTTTGATCTTCACAGGCAGGAGCACACACATCCACATGAATAAATGNAATAAAAAGGAGCTATGGAGAAACGTTTCCCTGGAGACACTCATCACCATCCTCCTAGCGCAGGTTACTAGCAGAGCATACCGTTTTCCACGTCAGGCTGCACCATCAGGTCAGATCTCAGCTCTGCTCCTTCTTGTTTTAGGATACTGACCTGCTNGGGACTTATCTGATGAGACTACCCTGGGATGACTGTCCCTTCTGCCTCCATACCCTGCCCGCCCCACTCTACTTTCTCCTCCTCCTTTTCAGGCAAGGTCTCTCTATGTAGCATGATTGGCCTGGAATTAATGTGATTTATAGATCAGGCTGGCTTTGAACTCACAGAAGTCCACCTGCNTCTGCCTCCCAAGAACTGGGATTAATGATGTATGCCATCATCATGCTTAATCTTACAGTTCCGTTTTACAGTTTCAGAGCTGGTTTCTCACTCAGCTCAATTTTTATTCATTTATTTAATGTATATGGGTGTTTTGTGTGCATGATGTCTGTGCATCATGTGCATGGCTGGTGTCTACAGAGGCCAGAAGAGGCTGTCACATCTCTTGTGATTAGAGTTAAAGATGGTTGTGAACCACCATGTGGATGCTGGGAATCAAAGCTGGGTCCTCTGCAAGAGCAGCCAGTGCTCTTAACTGCTGGGCCATCTCTCCACGCTAACATCTAGAGCAGAGGTTCTCAACCTTCCTAATGCTGCGACCTTTCAATACAGTTCCTCATGTTGTGGTGACCCCAGACCATAAAATTATTTTGTTGCTACTTCATAACTGTAATTTTGCTATTGTTATGCATGTAATGTAAACATCTATGTTTTCTGATGGTCTTAGGTGACCCCTGTGAAAGGATCATTGTAATCCCAAAGGGGTCTCGACCCACAGGCTGAGAAANTGCTGATCTAGAACCTTACTACTTATAGTTCTGCTGACAACTAGTGACCCAACCTCTTCCAACATCTGGNGCATACCTCTTTCATGTTTGTGACTTTTGTCAACCTTACTTAAACAGAGTATTGTGTATATGCTCATCTGTTCATGTGCCAGTCTTCCATCTTAAACTACAGCTTCCATAGACTGCAGACCACACCTGGGTACAAGATCTTGTGTATAGTCAGAGCCTAAGAAATAGGGGCTGGGAGTGTAACTCACTTGTAGAGCCCTCTCCTAGCATGTGTCAAGGCCCTGGGCTCTACCTCCAGCACCATACACATAAAAAGGGAAGAAATAAATACCATTTGCCACAGCTAANGACTCTTACAATTTTATTACATTTATTTATCTATATGTGCATGCACGTGGGCCAGCACACCACAGCAAGCATGGAGGCCAGAGGACAAGTGGCAAGAGTTGGTTTGTCTTGAACTGTGAATGCTAGGGAGCAAACTCGGGTCATCAGGCTTTGTTGCAAGCACTCTTATGCACTGAGCCATCTTGCTGGCTCCTAAAGTCCTTATGATTTGAAACTTTCATAATTAATTTTAATAACTACTTCAATAATGAATAGTTTTCACAACTTTAAGTAATAATTAAGAGTTGTAATAAGCTTAATTAAAGCCTTAATAACAAACTTTAACAACAAATTCAGGCACTGACAAGCTAATGTAGAGCACTGCAGGAGTCAGGGACGCTGCGTGGTGGGAGGCTGCTGGCCAGCATGTGAGGGAGGCCCTGTGCTGATCTCATGCCACATATTCAATACAGATATTCTGAATGGTAGACATATATATTTTAAATACATAAGATCTAACAAGGTGAGACTTTACTTAAAAAAAAAATATGCTGGGCATGGTGGCACACACCACCAGCATTTGGGAGGCAGAGGCAGGTAGATCTCTGTGAGGTCAAGGCCAGCCTGGTCTACATAGGNAGTTCTAGGCCAGCAAGAGCTACAAAGTAAGAACTTGTCTTTTAAAAAAAAGTGCTTTCAAGAGCTGATTCAGTGAGTAAAGGCAACTTGCAGCTGAGCCTGAGTTTTATCCCCAGGACCCATCATGTGGCATGAAGAGGGAATGACTGTGGAAACTGTCCCCTGACCTACAGCCCTGTCTACACAGGAGGCTGACACAGGTAACCCGATCCCAGGGATCAAGACTAGCCTAGGAGACATAAACCATCAGCCCGTTGTTTTAGTTACTAAAGTTAATGGAAATTTATTAATATCATCGGATTCACCTTTTCAAATCTCTCTAATTCAAAGATGAATTTTCATAGCTAGACTTATAGGTGAATGTTTTGGGTAGATTAAAAAAAATAGCTCTCAGAAATGAGAAGGTAAAATTTTCATGCCTGGGGCCTCAGACCCAAATNGGCTGGGTGCAGAAAACTCTGTTTGACTTTTAATTTTGTTTTTTAAAGTGCTGGAGAGATGGTCCAGTGGTTAAGAGCACACATTGAGATTCCAGGGGACCTGAATTCAGTTTCTGGCATGCACATCAGGTGGCTCACACCACCTAAGGCTCTGGCTCAAAGAAATAGGGTACCTGCACACATGTACACATATCCTCACATAGGTAATTAAAACAACATCTTTAAAAGCTTGTTTTAGTAACATTTATTTCTAGAGAAGGGGAGCCCATGTTCGAGATGAGAGGACAACATGTGGGAATCAGTTCTCTCTGCAGGGTCATTAGGGTCCTGAGGCTCAAANTCAGGTCACCAGTCCACAAGTGTCTTTACCTGTTGAGCATCTCCTGAGCCCTGTATCTGCCTTTAAATGTAATTTTCAGACCATTTCCCCACTCAAAAAATACATTATTTACTTATAAAATTCTAAATTTGGAGTGTGGCATATGACTGTAATCCTAGAATTCAGAAGGCTGAGGCACAGGGTTGTGAGTTCTAGTCCAGCAAGGGCTATAGATTGAGACCCTATCTCAAAAGAAAAAAAAATCCACCAGTAAAAGAGAATGAATTAAAAGCCGTATCAGAAATTATACAAGCTTCTCCCTCAAAAGCAATGANACAAAAGGATGATTATTTAATGTAAGATGGAAAGGATGCCAGGCCCAGAGTTCCCCTCACCAATGTGACAGCCTTGAAATCTTTGTAAGGTCTTATTTCTCTTGGAAGCTATAAGAACTTGGGGTTCTGAGAAACATAGNAGCAAAAGCAGTTGGTGGGAGTGGGGGCAAATCTAATGACCTCTGAGGTACTGCCCTTTAACAGTAANCTCTGACCCAAGCCCTACAGAGTTGAGAGCAGTCTAACTTCTCCTCTGAATCCCACTCCACCTCCACCTCCTGTTGTCGCAGCCCTGCTAATAGCACACCAAGGGGCAGAGACTCTGGGTCTTCACAATGGCTCACCATTCAACTTTGTCCCCAGACACTCACTCCCCTGCCTTCTGTGGGGCCTATTATATTCAGATATGAACTTTCCAGGAACTTGATCATGTTACAGGCCTTTTCCTGTATGACACGTCCAGTGCTCATCACGAAGAAGCAAGTTTTACAGAGGCTGGTATTATTTATAAAAACAGTGACTCCACATCCAGAAATAGGACAAATGTGGCCTAAAAGGGGCAAGCTGTATCTCTATTAAATCCACAGGCCACTACCCATGTCTCCTGCTACAAACCGCATACGGCCTTTCCTTCAGCCATGTTAATAAGCACATTAGAGACTGGACTGAGGCCAGGACTTTGGCTTGACAAGGTTTGATACAACAGAGTGAACTAGAGGATTTTCCAAAGAACCAAATCCAGGTACCGCCCACCCTCCATCTCCCTCCTCAGGACCACCGACTCCTCCTTTCTACCATTTGAGAAGGCTATCAAAGGGCCAGAAGGATAGAAATGGTANTTACTTTTCTGTTTTTAGAACTATGGGGAAGTAGCTGGGAGGTGGTGGCACACGCCTTTAATTCCAGCACTTGGGAGGCAGAGGCTGGCAGATCTCTGTGAGTTCAAGGCCAGCCTGGTCTACAGAGTGAGTTCCAGGACNGCCAGGGATACACAGAGAAATCCTGTCTCAAAAAACAAAAACAGCAACAACAAAACTCAAACAAAAAGAACTATGGGGATGTTAGAGATATATTAGCTGGATTTTGCCACAATTTTCTCTTCTCAAATCTAGTTTCAATGACTACATGAATCAGCTCCTACTGCACCAAATTATACTTTATAACTGTAGGCTGAACATGATCTTTCCAAACCAAAGTGCCCAGATTGAAATACCCTGTGTCCTTCCTGAGAGAATGGCATAGCCCTTGAGGAAAAGGCCATCTTTGTGTAGAACAAATGGACCGAGGGAAATCCGCTTTCCTCTCTGCCCTTCTTTACACAGTCACNGCCAAATGACATGTTTCATCATTTTAAGAATCTGGCTAAGCAGACTGAGCAAAGAACCCATTCTTCTGGTCTTTACCATTCTCCAATTGGAGACCTGCATTAAAGCGCCCTCAGGCTGAAAGGATGGTGACAGTGGGAGCAGTGGGCCCACAGGACTGTGCCTTTTCCTTTCCTGGAGCCACCAGTTCAGACTGTTCTAGGCAAGAGGGAGGGCGATCCCAGGTCCCTGAAAGACCTCCACNTCACAGTACAAACACAAGCTTCCTGACCCAAGGACAGGGAAGCAGGGCAAGGAGCAGGTTATAATACATGGCTGGGCAGAGACAGAGGAAGGTGGATCTCTGTGAGTTTGAGACCAGTCTGGTCTACATAGTGAGTTCCAGGACAACCAGGACTACATAGTGAGACGCTGTTGCAAAACAAAACAAAACACACACCCACTCCAAGGTTTATTTTATTTTTAAGTTATATGTGTTTGTGCCTGTGGGTATGTACACTTCTGAGTGCAGGTGCCACCAAGTCCCAGCACTGGATCCTCTGAAGCTGGAGGAGCTGGCAGTTGTGGGCCACTTGATGGGGTGCTGGGAATGGTCTGGAATTCAATCTCTTCCTGCTTCAGTGTTCAGAGTGCTAGGATTACAGGCCTGTGCCACCATGACAGCGTCACGGGAAAAACGCAGGCAAGACAACAACAGCTCCAAACACCCCAAAACGAGACTCGGTTAACACTGTAGGTCTCCTGAGGATTGGGTGTCCTCCTGCCTCGTAACAACTGAGTATAGAAAAGAATGACTAAAAGTAGGAAACAGGTCTACTAAGAGGCTAAAGAAGGCCTGGAGAGATAGCTTANTGGGTAAAGTGCTTGCCACACAGCCCTAAGGATCAGAGTTTGGTCTCCAGCACCCATGTAAAAAGCCAGGCGTGGTGACAAAGGCTTCTAATCCCTGAGTTAGAAAGGTGGAAACGAGGGGATGGGTCTCCAGGGCTCTGCCCAGACAGTCTTGCCTAACCCATCAGTCCCAGGTTCCAGTTAGAGATCCAGGCTCAGCAAACAAGGTGGATGGCTCTGAGGAACAAAACAGCCAAGGCTGACCTTCAGCCTCCACACATAAAGCATGTATGTGCACATGCACATACACATACCTGCACACATATGGATACACACATACATAAACACAAAAGGTTGGAGAGACTGAGCCATGAATCACTAAAAGCACAATAGATACTGTGAGTTAAAGAGCTGTGGGTGCTATGTAACCAGTTTCTATCATTTTACAGAGAAATTGAGGTCAAATAACACCAAATATGGGACTTTTCATTGCGCTTACCCACCTGGGAAACACCCAGGAAATGGTATGCCATGGAACTGGGCGTTCCTAGTGCTTAAGAACTCAACAAGAGAAGAGGAAGCCCATACATAGCCCATGATACTTCTTGCACTCACTACTGAAAGCCAGCAACAGGAGTTAACCCTGGGCAGTGCCTTCTGCTCTGAGCTTAGTACTCAGGTCCCAAGCCATCAGAGGGTGTGTTAGCCTTACTCTGGCAGGCAGGAATATCACAGTACTTCCAGTAGACACCGTCCTCATGCTCCGCCACGTAGCACCAGGGGCTCACGTCTCCGTCTGGATTTCTGTTGGGAATAAGGACACACTGATGACACTGTTGTGTTTTAAGTCACCTGGCCCATTTAGTTTTACAATGTTGAGTTCTCTGTGATTTCTAATAACTGCTGTGCATTTCAATGTCCCCTCTCATCAAGAANNAAAACATAAGCCTGCCACAGTGGCTNAGGCCTGTAACCTCAACACCCAAGAAACTGAGGCAGGAGGATTACTACAAGTTTTAGGCCAGCCTGGGCTATACAGCAGGTCCCTGTCTCAAGNAAACAAACAAAACAATAAAACCACAGATAATATGACCCTCTGAGCTTGGAAAAGGTATATTTAAGGAAAAGTTTAATCTCAGATCTAGGCATTAAGATTATTGGCAACTTTAATTTGTTTTTCTTTTCTGATTTTAGTTTCTATCCTCTTCAATAATGAACACCCAAGTGTATAGTTTCTAAACAACCAAATAAATTACCTAACACAAAGTCACTGGCAAGCCTACTCAGCCGAGGCTGGCTAACTCACACACGTAAGACAAGTGGTACCTACTTCTCTCTCACCACACAGACTCCACAGAGGCTTCTCAGTCAGGACACTCACTTCTAACATGTCAATCACATTTTAAAAGATTTATTTCCACATTCCCAAGTGAGAGCAGCTTGGAGTAAATGGCCTTCTAGGTCATTTTGGTACAGAGACGTCATGACAATAAAGGTGATGCCTGTGAAGCAGGTCATCAAATGACAGGGGCAGCTAGGAGAAACAAGCCACCTCTCTTCACCCCTTCCCAAGCCCCCTTTATTTAGACTCAGAATACTGGAAACCTGACACTCCAGTTAGGCAGGAAATGGGCATGAGGACCCCCCCCATACCCCCACCCCAGTAGAGCTCTGCAGCAAGCTCGTGGGCCTGAGCAGACAAGCCCATTGTGTGTCCTAGGAGATAAGCTTCCCAGGCACAAAGGATTCTTTTCTTTCTGTGCCCAAAGGCAGGTGTGAGTGACAACTCTGCTCTTCCTGGCTCTGCCTCCCCCTCTAATCCAGATACTTTAGGTCCAGCCAGGAGAAGCCTGTTCCCATCACTCGATAGCAGGTAGACATCTCAGATGAGATGGATCTGAAAAGTCGCACAAGACAAACATGGTGTCGGATGTCAGCTGAGAAATCAAAGTAACAGGGCTTACACAAAGCTCTTCTTTAAACAGTATTTCACAGTCATCTTCCTCCCTCTGTTCCGAGTTCAGCTTTGATGTAGTATTGGATAAAACCCCTAGACAACAAGTGTTTATTATCAATGTCAAAGCCATTCTGAAAAGCATCGGAATAGCTTAATAAAGAGCAGGCAGACAGACCCATCCTTACTTCTCTGCAGTGCTAAAGCAAAGAGCCTGGACTCTGATATCATCAACATGAGAGGTTCAGCCTCTCTCCTTTTGAAGTATAAACTGGTAATTCAGGTCTGGTACATTCCATCAAACCAGAGGGCTGTAGCCCAAGGAGTTAAGGGGGAAGGTACTGGGGGAAAGTGCTCACAGCCCTCAGGTACAGCCCTTTGGTATGCTTATGGATGTACTCCTACAAGCCTATGAGTAGACATGCGCACTCATCTAGTAGAAAAAAAATTTTCTCTCACTGGAAATTAAAATTTACCTTAAAGTCAAATTTAAAAGAGCTCTTCTGAGATTTGAGAATGTTTAGAGAGTAACAGGATAAACTGACCTACCAGGAGATACTTCAGGGACAGCACAGTGGCAGAGCATTTCCCAGCATTGCAAAGCAAAGCAGAGCAAAGCAAAGCAAGGCAAAGCAAAAACACCTCAGGAGACAAGTGGCCATATAAGAAAACAAAGACAAAAACAAGCAGACAACAACAAAACCCCTGCTCATTTCTCCACCTGAGCAACCCTTCCCAACCCAACTCCCTGTGAATGGAAAGCTTAGAGGAAGGGGACATAACAGAAATGGAGTGACAGAGTGGGGATAAGTGTGTGCATTCATGTTGACCTGTCTGAGCATGTTCATGAATGTGTTCTCATGTATGTGTGCATGTTCACATGTGTGCACACACGTTTGAGTGAGCCCGTGAGTGTGTGTGAGTGCATGCTCATGTGTATGCTTGTGCACGAGTGTTCATCTGGAGACCAGAGGTCAACCTTGGGTGCCATTCTTTAGGTGTAGTTAATCTTTTTTTTATTTTGAGACCGGGTTTCTCACTGGCCTGAAACTTGCCTAGTGGCAAGCCAGAAGCCCAGGATCTGCCTGTCTCTGCCTCCCACTGTTGAGAATATAAGAGCACAACCATGCAGAACTTTTTTGTTTTGTGTTTTTTTGTTTGCTTGTTTGTTTGTTTGTTTTTCAAAACAGGGTTTCTCTATGTAACAGTCCTGGCTGTCCTGGAACTAACTCTGTAGACCAGGCTGACCTAAAACTCACAGAGATCTACTTGCCTCTGCCTCCCAGGTGCTGGGATCAAAGGTGTGCGTCACCACTCGGCACAGAGTTTTAATGTGGGTTCTGGGGAATCAAGCCTAGATCTTTGGGCAAGCACTTTACCAAGTTATCTCTCTGGCATTTCTTTAAACATTCACTTACTTATTTGCATGTAAGTGTATGCACACTTGTGTAGGGAGCATGTGCCATGGTACACATACAGAGCTTGTGAGANTTGGTTCTCTCTTTCGGCCATTGGGTTCAGGGTATTGAACTTAGGTGATTAGGNGTAACAGCAAGCACCTTTCCCCACTAACNACCTCAGCAGACTGCAAGTTTCGATTTATACAAAATATTAATATGCACAACTTTGAAAATAAGCAAAGAATTGATCAATGAGCATAAGCAACCCTAACAATAAAATACAAAGGACAGGGACTAGACAGATGGCTCAGTGGTTAAGAGCACACACTGCTCTTCTGGTGGCTCTGGAGTCCAGTTCCCAGAATCCATCTCGGGTAGCTCACAGCCCTCTGTAACTCCAACTNCAGGGGATTTGACACTTCTTGCCTTCTGTGGCACCCGCACTTGTGTACAGACCCACACAAACACGTATACACACAATTTAAAGTCATAAAATATATCTTTAAAAACTGCAGATGACAGCAGAGTGGAAAGACAGCACACACAATACTCTGAGGCTTTGCCAGTCAGCACTTGGGGTGCAGTGCAGCAGTAGGACTGTCCAAACACTAATAAAGCTTATGCTTCGTTTTGGCTTAGGGTCTTGAGACAGGATCTTGGGTAGCCCAAGCTGGCCTCAAACTCACTAGGTAGCCAAGGATGACCTTGGACTCTTGATCTTCTTCCCATAACCTCTCAAGTGCTGAGATTACAGGTCTGTGCACAACCATGCCTGGCTTGTACCAAACCTTTAATGCTTTTACAATGACAAGTGAAAAACCACAGCAACAGCAAATTAGGGAGAGTCAGCCGATACAAGTTAGGATAGAGGTAATGTAAAGAGCTGATGGGAAAGACAAAGAGACATGGACTACTGGCCTGGTGACATCAAGACAGTCACATAGGCCTGGAGTGTTAGCTTCGGCTTGGAGGATGGAAGGCAAACAGAGTGGCCCATACAATGCAGAAATATACGTGTTGGCTCAGCTGGGCCAACAGTGCCCTATGGTTAGGATGTTCATGTACCAGAGTCAGTGTGGAACTCAGAGTAGGACTCTGCAATCATTTTTTCTTGCCCTAATGGCACAAGTGGCAGCCTGTGCACCTGTCCCAAGAATGATTAAATTCAACACATTGCTGAACCATGAGTCATGTTATCANGATCTTGGGTGTAAGTAGCTGAAAGGTATAAACAAGGCCCTTGGAATTTTTGCTCTGGTTTTTAAAAACTTGTAATTCTATTTTTATCTTTCTGTCTGTTCCTGTGTNTGTGTACATATATGTACTCGTTCGAATGTGTGTGTTTATGTGTAAGGCTGACTTTGGAGGCTTTCTCCATTAATCTCCACACTATTCACTGAGACCATGTCTCTCACTGAACTCAAGCTAGTNGATATGGTTAATCTAGGTAGCCAGAATGCTCCTAGAATTCCATCCCTGCCTTCTGAGCACTAGAATGGCAGGTGGGCTTTTACAACAAGCCAACATTTACTTGGGTTCTCAGGATCCCAACTCTAAACTCATTTTGCACAGGAAGCACCTTAACCATTGGGCNATCTAGTAATTCTCAACTTGTCTGCAGTCTCAGAACCTGATCAAGGCTGTGGCTCACCTCCCAAAGAAAATCATAAATATACACCTGAAGACCATGGGGTGAGATCAGAGCTCCCGCCGGAGCCCAAAGTGATGTACGCCTGTTGCCCAGCTGCTTGGATGCTGAAGAGCAGAGTTACTGGAACCCAGAGTTCAAGTACAGCCTAGGTAACATGGCAGAGGGAGGTTTGGGTCCCACGTGGTCTGAACATCTTCAGTAGCTTTGATGCCCATGAAATGCTCACTGGTGGGAGAACCGCCTGAGAAAATCCTCCCTAAGAGACAAGAGGGTGACCAGATAGGACACCTCTCTGAAANCCANTATGAAAGCAAACTAAGTTGGAGGAGAGAGAGAGAGACAGAGGGAGANAGAGAGAAAGAGAGAGAGAGAAAGACAGACAGAGGAAATAACTGATTTATTTTTATGTATTTTTATTTCTTATGTATGTTTCCCTGCACGTTTGTCTGTGTACCATCTGCAGTGCCTGCAGAGGCCAGAAGAAGGTGTCAGATCCCCAAGAACTGGAGTTACAGACTATTCTGAGTTGCCATGTGGATGCTGGGAATCGAACCTGGGTCCTATGGAAGAACGACCTGTGTTCTTAACTGTTGAGACATCTCTCCAGCTCTGATTAATTCATTTTTAATGATATGGTTCTCTGAGTTGGCCAACAGGAGATAAGAAAGTATTGCCAGTTATGAGAAGGGCTGGATGGAGCTGGAAGAACCAGAGATCATCCTACAGTACTATGGCCCATCTTACCTGCAATAGTTATGCTCACCCAGACCACCTTCCCCGTTGGGGTATTTCAGCGTGTTGTATGGATGCTGGAATGTCTCGTTCCAGAACAGACATGGCTTCCCGCCTTGCAGTGCTGTCCAGCTCTGTGTTCCCCTATAGTCTGCACCATTGGCTGTGAAACACTCTAGAAGAAGGAAAAAACAGCATACTAATTTTCTGGCAACATTTATAGTTTCCTCCCTCTCTGGTGAATGTTTTATTTGTTTTGTTTGGATCAAGCTAGAAATGGGTTGTGTTTTGCTAGATCCCGGACAGCCCNCTGGGCTGAGTGAATCTGAAAAGAGGTACCCTGCAGCACTGGGCACCACTGGCACAGCTTGTTGGGTCCCTGGGGCACTTCCCCTTGAAGTCTACAGGTCCCAGTGAAGATATAAACATGGGGCTGAAATGTACTGTAGCCCATGAAGTAAGCCGGGAAAACTCCCAAATCTAGAATAGTTGTTAATAGCCATGCACATGGAATTCTGGGCACTCGGAGGGCTGTCTCTTATACACATCTAGATGTGTATAAGAGACAGATGAAGTAAGCCGGGAAAACTCCCAAATCTAGAATAGTTGTTAATAGCCATGCACATGGAATTCTGGGCACTCGGAGGGGGCCACTGCTCTCGCCAGCATCTCTGTGTGGTAACTAGAACCAGGTCACCAGCTGTAACTGAGCACTCCCCTACAGTCTGAAAGGCTGCTCTGACACTTGGATTTAATAAGGCCATCGGATACAGCAATGCTTTGGAATCCCAATCACACAAATCTGGGAATGACTCACATTCCCTGGTAATGAGGAACAGTCCTCCCTGCGTTGTCTGAGGTNCAACAAAACAGGGGGCAATGCAGGGCGGGGACAGCACTTTCTCTCACCTCCTCCTGAAATGCTTTCCTAGAAAATGTGCTGAAAATGGTCTCAGGTCCCATTTTATGAAATGACAAACCCTTGCAGGTGCAATCACANACTTCTGAAATCCGTTTCTCAGACTGGGGGGTGGGAACCGAGGCTGACAGGCTTCCTCCCACATANTGTGTGCATTAAATTCACAGAGGTTCATGAGAAAGGCAGAGNACAAAGAGCAATTTTTTAAAATTAGCTTAGTTGAAACTGACAGATAGAAGCACTTCAAACACTTCTTTAAGATGTNTCACTAGAACCCTGACAGTCTGGAGGAGTTACACCAACATTCTTAGCTTTCCTCCGTTCTTTATCCTAGCACATAGTGACCTATAACTTCCGGTAATAAGGACATGATGCTGTCTCCCACTGGGAAGTGCATGTGCCTGCTCTAGACTAATACGCATGTGGACAACAGGAACACAACTCTAGTCCAAAAGACATTTCTCTGACTACTTAGAAACTGAACATCTTTCTTCCTCCCCCTAGCTAGGCTCTGTGTTTTGTCTGGAATGGCACCATTTATGGATAGTTCAAATAATCTGAAATTCTAAGAGACACAGAAAAGCACAGCAACTTATCATGCCTGGTGCAACATTAATACGTTAAGTGTGAGTGCTTGAGTACCATGAGAGCATTAACAAAAAGCTCAAAGGTACTAGAGGCCCCCGGCTTGGCATAGAATGAAAGCTCAGCTTTGCTCACTGTCTTGGACTGTTGCTGACCAGCTCTGTGGATAAATTAACACCATCCACATCAGTTCTAGTATTTACGTCATGTTTAGGAGTGCACCACGCTGTTTGCTCACACTCTCTCACACAGGAGGCAGCTGGGGCGTCCTTGAATATGTCCCACAGGACTCCAGCAGAAGCCCTCCAGTGGTGTCTTTCTCTTGTCTTCCCTGCTGACTTCCTGTAACTTCCTTTCCCTCCTCATCTTTAGCACCTCTGCTTTGGTCCAACCGGTCATTAGGGGACAGTTTAGGTTTCACTGTTTCCTCCTCAGATCTACACCCCACTTTCCACACAGAACTCAAAGGTCCCAGGAGAATGAAGGTTTGTCTTGTGGGTATTTGCAAGCCTCTCTGCTGAAAGCCCAGCTCTTCCCTTAGTCACTCACTGTGGTCAAACCACACTGGTCTGCTTTTAATCCTGGGAACACACTTCCCCATTTCCTGCCCAAATGTTCTTCCTCTAATATTTCCAGTTGCAAGATAAACATTGCCTCCTCAGAAGCCCCTTCTCATCTCTGCCTCTCTTTGCCTCCTTCCTTTGTCTGTCCCACAGTACTCACTATCACTAGGGACACATTTCACCCAGCCCTAAACCCAGGTTCCACACGCACGGTTATCTTCCTAGTCATTACTCCCTGAGCAATGTGCGCTGACAACTACTCCCACAGCATTTAAATCGTGTTGGGTATGCTAAATAATCTAAAGACGACTTAGAGNGCATGAAGGGATGTACAGACGACGTGCAAAGTGAGACTGTGAGTATCTCAGAGGCCTGGAACAAATACTGCACAGACACCAAGGGGCAACTACAGCTGAAGGGATGTGAGGAGAGGATAACATGTACCTGTTGTGTTTCATGACAGAGCCCTAGTCCACCCTAAGTAATTCTGTTTCCTGATCCATTTTGGAGTCACAAGACTAGATGACTCT
>LZPO01044387.1:764906-775640 GCA_001675575.1 Neotoma lepida
AGGAAAAGCTAAAGCCAGGTGATGAAAATCCTAAAGCTGAAGTCAGGATTTGGGATGGAAAGGTCCCTGGGACAGAGGGATGGAACAGCCTCCATTTACAGAGCCACAGTTATGGGGTTTGGGGTTCATTCTGTGCTTAGTTCTGTAGGATGACTTCATATACAGACAGAACGAAGTTGACACTGCAGGGAAAATAGATGAGAAAGGTGGGTAGTATGTATTCGTTTATACACCTGAGATACCTATAGCCTGTGAAATTTCAGAGAACTTGCCAGCTAGAGGCCTGACCTAATGAGTCCAGTTCTGTTGCTTCATAGTAGCCAGCAGAGCTCAGAGTATGCTCAAATCCCAACNGACAAACCTTTGTGTCTTGATTTTATCATATAAACTGATATTGTCCCTTCTTTCACAGGGTTCCATGAAGATTAAATGAATTAATACATGCAAAGGCCTTTTGAACGGTTTGGCAAAGAATAAATTAGGAGCTTGCTTAGTGTGCAACAGATGTCAGCTGTGGTTATGAGTTTCTTAAGCTTTGTGGCCTTGGGCAAACCAGTTCTAATTTCCCTGCCTTAAAATCTGCCTCTTCAGACATCACAGGGTTCTAGGGAACACACACAGTGCCATATGCAAAGGTATTCAGTACTAGACTGTGCTAGGAGAATCTTGGTTGTTGCTGACTCTGAGACACGAATCCCTGATAATTATTCTGAGCTCCCAAGTTTAAACTTCGACGTCTCTGCTTTCTTCCTGGCAATGAGTAAAGAAAAGTTCAAAGGAAAAAAGTAACAGCCAAGATCTTGAGGATAGATATGCCAAATATGCAGCCGCTACCCAAGTGTTGTCCAGGGACAGTGGGATGACAGCCTGGAAGGGCCAGACATTGCTTCCTGAAACCCAAGATGAACAGCAGCTGGAGGGCATGCCAACTATCCATGGCATCCCCATCCAGGGTTACCAGACTCTGTACTGTTGTGGTGGAGCCCATGCGGTGAGATCCTTCTGAAACCTCCAAGGGGTACAAAGCCATTAAACAAAGGCTCTGGGAAGCTTTGTACAGTCAGCTGCCACCAGGAGTTCACAGAGGAACCTGGAGCTGGGCGGGGAGTATGGTTGCTGTCCCTGAGGAATGGCCCAAGCTAAGATGAATAGTAACTGGAACTCATAGGATTGGAGTGTCCTCTGCAGCATGTCTGAAAAATAAACTGTACTCTTCATCTAGTCTCAGGGTGTAGTAACTACCCTCCAGGGAAAAGAAACAAAGTCCCCAGACTTTATTATTATTATTTGGAGACAGGATCTCTCTACACAGACCTGGCTGTCCTAGAACTCACTCTGTAGACCAGGCTGGCCTTNAACTCAGAGATCTACCTGCCTTTGCCTCCCAAACCCAAGAATTAAAGTTGTAAGCTGCCATGCCCAGCTGGGATTTTTTGGGGGGTGGGTGGGGATATGAGGCAGGGCAAGGCAGCTATGGATGATTGAACCTAGAGCCTTGATTGCTGGCAGGCGCTCTACCACCAGGCTGTATACCCAGCACACTTCTTACTTTTTTGAGACAGGGTTTCATTAAATTGCACAGGCTGGCCTTGAATGCACTCTGTAGTCCAGGCTGGCCTNGAAGTTGTGGCCATCTTGCTTCAGGCTCCTGCCACACACTGCTAGCCAATACTCTGATGACTGGAAACACCCACAACTTGGACTCTGTTAACAGAGCAGAAGTTCACAAGGAGTCTCTGAATAAGACAGTGCTCAGAGCACTGGCCTGGGTGAGGTAGCAGGCTCTAGATTTTAGCCAACCACAGCAATGACCACATGGAACACATACTTGATAAAATTGTATTTTTTTTTACAGTCATTTGTACAATTTGTTACAAAACCATAGAAGACTACAACTTGCTTTAAATCATTTTTGGTCTGCAAATATGTAAAATCTGTGTGCAATTATCATGTATTTACAGGGCCTTGTTAGTCATTTTCAATGATTATTTCAACAATGTCACACTCTCAACATAAGACATGGCTTAAGATAAATATATTAGTAAATAAATATTCTGAGAACATATTTCCATAAATGAAATGTGTTGCTATACATATACAGAATATACATAAATTGTTTTCTAGCTTTAAAAACAGTTTTTCAAATGGTAATGTTGAAAAGAGCCCTTAGACCATTTTATCACAAAGCCTTTACAGCAAAGTCTTTACAAAAATCTTAAGTGCTATGGGAGAAATTAAGAAAAAAAGTGTCTTGTTAGACCGAAAATAAAAAAAGTTTATGTAAGGACAGAAAAAGGCCGATCAGTTTAAAAGATAATATTTTGAACCAATTCTTTTATAGACCACATTTTAAAAGCATTAGTCCTGTGTGAACTTTGAAGCCAGAAGACATAGGGGAGGGCCTGAACCACAGGACTGAAGATGGAACCTAGTCACATGGCCTAGGCCTGGAGGAGGGGGGAACCGTCAGCTATGGGGTTGTGACCAGGGGCACCTCATGGATCAGAATGCACAAATTTCCATTTTCATCTGATTCTAGAATTCTATAGTTGACATGGCTGTTTTACACCCAGAGCTGCTATCAAGTTCATACTTGCTATCACACACTTAGATCGTATAGAGGTTCCCAAGGTAAAGAGGGGGTGCTCCTTGTCCATGATTATACAATTACTACACACTACTGATGTTCTGTTTCCCCCTTCCCATCCCCAAAAGAGGGCACTTGTTACTAGTACTGGAGCCTTAGAACTTCAGACTCTTTCTTTTTATTAAATGGTGACACGAGATGACAGGTGATTTTGTTCTGGTCTGATGAGGTAACACAAAGATGATGACTGTTTCTAAATCTTCCTTTTGTTTCTACTACCCCCAAACTATAACAATTACAAGTGTTTGCCCCCCGCCACTACCACTCTTTTAGAGGAGAGCTGGACTTGTTCATTTGACTTCCAGTGGCATTCAGATTCTCTATTCATTAATGTATTGTTTAAGACTACTGAAGTGGTTTCCTAGCCAGTGCAAAGACAAGCCTTTCTGGGGTTTATTTCAGCCAAGGGAGAGATATGCACACGCAGACACTAAAAACAAAAAAGCAAAAGCAGAAAAAAATATCTCAACAGTGAGAAGCCGTGCTTTGTGGTTCATGTTAAAAGCTGTGCCCCCATTTCCACTGCACAGTAAAGCAAGCTGTTGCTTTTAGCAGCTGCAACTCCTGGCCCCAGAAATAAAGGCAACCCTGATCACATGTCAACAGCTTAGGCTCTTCTCACACCCTCACCAACAGGTGCACTGGGTACAGCCTGGGGAGGAGCCCTCAAGGGACAGACCCCCAGAGTTGGGTGGAAGGACAAATTTCACCATGGCCACTTCCTAAAGGGTAAATGGCTGGATCTGATGTAGGGACTTCTTTCTGTCAGATCCTGGCTAGAAATAAGTCAATGTCCTCATCTTAGGATGGGGTTTTAAAGAACAAAGAATTCCGACAGTCTCAAAATGTGCAGTCTAGTCCCTGGGCTGATTTCCTGGGAGCCTGATTGGAAGAGGGGTCATTTCTGTCTCTGGCAACCCAGGGTGGTCCCCATTTCCCCAGGTTCCAAGGTTCTGTACTGAGCTTTCAGACCCACTAGGGCAAACTCTTTCCCATGGCAAAAGATATCCGCTAAATGAATGTATAAAAGTGACCAGAAGAATTAGCAACACAGGGCCAACCCAATTAGTTTCCTCTAAGGAAAAGAAAACATTTTTAAGAACAAGGACTATATTGGACAAAAAGGATTACAATCCCTGAAGTAGTTTTAAATAGATTCTCTCTCCCTTTTAAAAACAAACAAAACATCTTAACAACAACAACAACAACAACAACAACAACAACAACAACAACAACAAAACAACCAAAAATGGTTTGGGTTTAAAAAACTCTCCCTTCCCCTTAAAAAAGAAGAGGCTGGAAAAAATATACAAAACCCTACCCTTTGGGTCTGAACTATCTGATAGTCTGTCTCGTGGAGAATCAGTACATAATAGTGCATCAGGCAGACAGGCTAGCAGACATCTGCTGGTGGGGTGAGCCACTGCAGCCACCAGGCAGTGGCCCGAAGAGGCCCGAAGCCATTTTCGGGGATGGGAAACTGGTTCAAATGAAGCTTAGCACACACCCCTGTGGGTCAAGCATGTGCCCCTTAGAAAGGCAACCTAAAGGACAACAGCTGAGGGGTGTGGCTGCCCCCAGACCCATGGGCACAGGTGTACCCCAACATGCCTCTCTTCAAGGGGCGGTGCACTGGGCCGGGTCAGAGGAGAGCTTGTTCCTCCAGTCCCACAGGACACCAAGGCCACAAAGCAACATTCCTCCCGGGTGTCTGCCCTGCACACCCCATTCAAATCACCTCTGCAACTGATGGCATGAAGCCCAAAACAATTTTACAGAAGACTCAAGAGCTGGACAGTAAGGGTGAGAGCGTCTCTTCCCTGTCACAGCAGTCAGAGTGCAGGAGAGAGCCTAGTGACAGGGCTGGTCAGTCCCGGATTTTGCTGGGACAAAGATGATGACCCAAAGGAACAGAAGAGAATGGGCACAACTGCCTCCAACACCCTGGGGCCCAGGCAGCAACGGTTTGACACCTCCCCTTCCCCTCCTCTTCCTAGCAGTTTCCATGGCTGTCTACAGGTGTGGGCAGGAGAGGTGTGGCTTCCCCCGAAGCCGTAAAGTCCAGATTTGCCTCAAAAGGAGGGAAAAGGAGAGGCAGCTTNGCATTGTTCCTCGGAGTTTGTACCCTATCAACTAGCTTTTGACTTCAAGTTTCTGGTTCATTTCAATAAGGCAGGTGAAGCCCTGAGCTTTTCAAAGGCCTGAGGTCCCTCCAAGGAGACAGCATCCACACAGGATGTGGTTCATTTAATGCAGCAGTGATTTTTTTTTTCTTTTTCAACAAAAGTTGGTGGTTAGGGTTCTTTAAAATATATATTTAAATAACTTTTTTACATTTACATATAACATCTTAGGGGAAAAAAAGCAGAGAACTCAATCCCACACACCTCAGAACCCCAAGCACACATTACAAAACAGAACAACACATTATTAAAAGAAGCAAAGGACTCAAGAGATTTTTGTCTGTTGGTTTGTTAATGGGAAGGGGATGCCATAGGTGGCTCACATTTTGGGTTGAGGTGGGCTCTCTTTATTACCACTTTTGTGTTTGTCAAAACTAATATATAAAACTAATATATACTAGTTTTGAAGGAAGCCAGACTTTGAAGTCTCCGTACAGTTCCCGATTTTTACAAAAGAGTTCCTTCTGAGCTCAAGCTCCCGTACCGATGCCTGGGCCAGATCCTGGTCCTGGGAGAGAGAGGGAGAACAGTCATCAAGGCTGTGGAGAGAGCTGGCACAGCAGGCTTTGGGCAGTATGTACCAGGTAAGGCGGGGCTCTTGGAAGTGACAGTTCACAANGGTGGGTGGACTATGTGATGACAAGGGGGAGGGGCAGCAATGGCTTCTTTCCTGAGGAGCTCACGTCTACACAGTTGTTTCTGGGGGGCAGGTCTCCCTTTTCTGGCTATATAGTCTTCTGGAAGCCCTGGGATGTCATGGAAGCATAATGTGGAAAAGTGAATTCCTAGTGGCACTGAAAGAGCAGGGAAAACCCTTCACAGGTCACAAAGACCTTCCCATCGGGTGCCTGGCTTGAGGTGACTTAGCAAATAGCAGAAGGAGCTAGAGTGATACAGACAGGGAAAGGAAGGCCACTTAGCTGAGATCTAGAAAGGTCTGGAGATGAAAATGAATCTGACATGCTGCAGGGATGGGACAAAGGCTGGATCAAAGGAGCAGCTCCATTTAGAAGACATATGCACGCCTTTAATTCCAGCATTTGGGAAGCAGAGGCAGGGAGANCTCTGAGTTCAAGGCCAATCTGGTCTACAGAGTGAGTTCCAGGATGGCCAGGGCTACACAGAGAAACCCTGTCTCAAAAAATCAAAAACCAAAAAACCCAAACCAACCAACCAACCTACCTCCCCCACCCCCCAAAAAAGACATCTTACATTTTATAAAGGCAATGAGTCATCAGAGTGTTTCTAGTGTAAGGACTGTAACTTAGGTCTCCCAAGTGGGACAGTAGGCAAGTGCAGCGAGGTCTGTCGGGAGGACTTTGCTAAGAGGCACAGCGATGGACTAAGGGGACCATGGGAGATGCAGAATAGTTGATGAAATCGAGATTACTTCTAGGGTGTGAAGCACCTGAAGGGAAGAGATGCCAATATCATGGAGTAGAGCATTTGAAGACAGGTGGGGCTGAGAAGCAATGTTTGAAAACCATCAAGTACAGAAGCCAAGTCACAGAAGCAGCCAAACAGGAAAGGCCTGAGAAGAGGACCCCTATACAAATACCTACTATCATCTGCTCTCACCTGAAGCCTCAGCAGCCAGGGCATGGGACTCCTGAGTGTCCTGGGGGGCACTGGAGAGGCTAGCCCTAGAAGCATCTGCTTCCTCTGAAGAGCAGCCAGGCTGCAGTGGCACCTCAGCTTGGTAGCATGGAGCCTGTTCCTCTTCCCGGGTTGTCCCCAGACTCCAGTGGAGTCGGGGGACGTCCAAGCCCAGCATCCCACCCCAGGGGCTGTGGCTGTGCATCCCTTGACAGTCTTGAGGAAAGCCCAAGTCACAGTCTACATCCTCTGGAATAATGGGGATGCGCTGGCTCAGGTCTCGGGCCCCTGCATAGCAGCTGGGTGGGGGTTCCTCGGTGAGTGTGTATTGCACACTCACTGAATAGTCTTCAGTGTAGCAGCCATTGCCCCTGCCAGCACTGTGGGCCACCTGCTTCTCTTCATAGAAGCAGCAGGGTAGGCCCTCATATTTCACCCCATCTGTCCTGGGAAAATGGTCTGAGTGAAGGCCATACAGACCCTGGGAGGTCCCTGGTTGTGGGTCTCCACTTGTAGGGTTGCGGTCCTCAAGGAGCCGGGGACCCAGGAATAAGGTGCTGCTACCAGCAGCTGCTCCTGTCCCAGGGCCCAGGGAAGAGGGCTGGGGATCGAAGCAACAAGCACATGATGGTCCCTCTGGGCCCCCTTTCCAGGTCCTCCTGAGGTCCAGGGTGGCCCCAGGAGAAACCTCGAGCCCCACTTCTGAGGTAGAGCTGTTGGGCCCTCTGGGTTCCAGCGAGGAGTTGCTGCTGTAGTTCATCTCCAGGCTGCAGGTGGACAGCTGGTCCCCTGAGGGAGAGGCAGGGCCTAGCCATGGCTCACCCCGCCCAGCACCTTGACTGTGTGCTGCTGGGAGCTCCTCTGGTGGTGGGGAGCCCTCAAGATGTACAGCTGGCCCCCGGCTGCGATAGATGAAGGGGTCATAGTCGCTGCTGAGGGAGCTGCGGAAGGTGGAACAGCTCCCATACACACCTTGGTTGCTTACTTCTGTGCAGTCCACTACAGAGTCACTGGAAGAGCAGCGGCACTGGCCAGAACTGTTGCTGCTGCTATCACTGCCAGGACAGTCCGCCAGATAGCCGCTGCACACAGAGCGGTGCCCATGGTAGCAGCTGAAGCTGGAAGTGCTGCCACTCTCCACATGGGTGGGAGGGGCCATGTGCACCACGGTGGGGAAGAGAAGGCTGCTGCTACCACTTGGTGGAAAGGCACGGGATGGGCCCCTGGGTGCAAGGCTGGGTATCGGCTGGCCCTCCTGCTCTGGGTAGCTGAGACCCTGGAAGTAGTAGTGCTGGTACATGGTCTCATACTGGGAAAAGCAAGCTGCCTTGGAGAAGCTGCGGCCACTGAACTTGGGCCTACGGAAGGGATGGGCTGGTGAGTAGGCCCGGTGTTCCAGGCTGCAGCGGTGAGGGGCCAGAGTGTGGTCCAGGTGCAGAGGTGGGTAGCCACGGATGTAGGTGGGGGTCTGTGGAGAATAGAGGTTCTGCTCCCCATGCCGGTCCATGGTCAGCAGTGTGACAGGATTGCCATGGGAGTCCATACTTGTCCTGGTAGGGTAGGCTGGGATGGCGTTGGTCCTATGCACACGGCCTGGGTAATGTACTGGCAACGTCACTCTTGGCTGCCGACCACGTGTAAGGTTGCTGGTCTCCACACAAACAGCACCCGGATTTCCCTTTTGTTCTGGAAAAGGTGGAGGAAACAAGGTAATGGGGCAGAGTCTGAAGCATCAAATGAAGCTATGTGCCGGGGAGTCTATGCTTGACCCTGCCACATTGTAAGCTGTCTCCAAGTTCAGCTGAGCTGGCAAAGGCTAACCTATCTCTTTTCCCATCTCCCCACAGAGTCTACAGAGAGCAAAACAAAAACAAAGATGAAAGTGTCTCCTACCCTGCCCTGTAATGATGACATGGGTGCAGCAACAAACAGTGATATTGCATATTCATCATCCCTTGTGTCCCTGGAAACAACCCTGTAGTCTAGGCCTGGGCAGTCAACATTACTGTCATCTGTTAAAGAGATAGGAGGCTTTAGGCCTAGGGAGGCTGGGTCAGGATGTTGGGGTTTGTTGTTTCCTATTTTCCTTGGACATGTACCCCACCCTGGCCTCCAACTTGCTATGTAGCTAAAGATGACCTTGAATGCCTGTTCTACTTCCCAAGTGCTGGTATACCATGTGTATACCACCACACCCAGCTAGGATCCTATTTAATTGGAAACCCAAACTTGAATGCAAGATGGATTTTCTTTAGAGGAGGGGGAGTACTGGTGTGTGTGTGTGTGTGTGTGTGTGAAACCTGGGACCTTGCATACTCTAGGCAACAGTCTACTACTGAGCCACATCACCTGCTCCTAAAAGTGATCCTTAATGCCAGGCTCTGCTTAGAACTATGCAGCCAAGTTTCAAAACCTAAGGTCTACACATCTGCAGGACCAGAGGACCATGCTGTGTTGGTTCAGCTTGTTCACGAGTCTACAGCATGCATCAAGCACTTATCATACTTTGTAGGGACAGTGTCCTCCAAGGCCTGTAACAATTACCTATGATGTTGTGCCGACAGTGGGGGCAGGTGTGGTGCTGCAGCAGCCATGGATCCACACATTTCCTGTGGAACCGATGGGTACAGGGGATGACACGAAGCTCCTGTAACGGGGAGAGAGGGGTACACAGCATGAAGGATGGACACAAGGGAGGGTACTTCTGCCCTCAGTCTCACACTTATGCCTCCTCCACTGGATCTTATGGGGGACAGAATAGCCCTGTGCAGTGTGTTGGCGCCCTCCTGTTATACTATGGATCGTAAGTGTTCCTAGCTTGGCAGTACCAGGAAGGAGGGCCTAGTGGGATGTGGTTTACTCTCTCCCTCTTTTTTATGTCTTCTGGTAAGCAATTTTGAAGATTTATTTATTCTTATTTTTTTTTAAAAATATTTATTTATTATGTATGCAGAAGAGGGCGCCAGATCTCATTACAGATGGTTGTGAGCCACCATGTGGTTGCTGGGAATTGAACTCAGGACCTCTGGAACAACAGTCAGTGCTCTTAACCTCTGAGCCACCTCTCCAGTCCTATTCTTATTTTTTATTTTACTTTTCTTTTAGATTTGTTGAGACAGGGTTTCTCTATGTAGCCCTGGCTTTCCTGGAATTCACTTTGTAGACCAGGCTGGCCTTGAACTCAGAGAGATCTACCTGCCTCTGACTCCCAAGTACTGGGATTAAAGGCATGTGCCACCACTGCCTGGCCTTAATTTTTATTTTTAATTTTATGTATACATGCTTACATGTTTGTACTGAGTATGTGCATGTGAGTGTGGCTGCCTGAGGAGGGTGAAAGAGGGTGCTAGTCTCCTGGAGCTGCAGCTGCAGCTGCAGGTAGCTGTGAACCACCCAAAGTGGGGGCTGGAGAGATGGCTCAGAGGTTAAGAGCACTGGCTGCTCTTCCAGAGGTCCTGAGTTCAATTCCCAGCAACCGCATGGTGGCTCCTAACCATCTACAATGAGATCTGATACCCTTTTCTGGCCTGCAGACTTACATGCAGGCAGAACACAGTACACATAATAAATAAATAAGTCTTAAAAACAAACAAACAAACAAACAAAAACAACAACAACAACAACAANAAAAGTAGCAACAAAAATAATTTCATGGTTGGGGTCACCACAACATGAGGAACTGTATTAAAGGGTCACAGCATAAGGAAGGCTGAGAACCGCTGGACCATCTACAGATGGTTGCCTCTAGGCACCCTTGAAGGAGGTCAAGTAGAAAGGAACACCTGGCTTCTAAAGAAAGCAGCCTATGACAGAATGTGATGGCCTTTCCAAGCATCCCCCTGACTGTTCTTGTTACTCTGCTTTTATTTTCTCACAGTGATACTCATACTAATAACCAATGTGGTGCTTTAGAATGTCTGTATCTTCTCACCTAAGTAGCCTTTGTGAGCATCTATTNTGCTGGTTGGCATCACAAGTGCAGACACAGGATGAAGCCACTTGCCAAGTTCACAAACCAAGAACCTGCCTGGGTTAGGTTGGAACCTAGGAGTCTGTACCTATAGTCCATGCAAGAGTATCATTCCAAGGGCCTGTATGCAAACACACTTCCGCCCAGCAATCTACATCAGTGGGTACCTCATCCAGGGGCTGTCCAAGGCCTGGACTCTCAAGCAGTTTGCTCCCCTGCCTTTGTGTGTACCTATCCAACTGGAGACAGGCGCAAAGATAGCAAAACCCTAATGAGGGGTGGTTCTGGTGAATGGTTTATGCTACTTCTGGAACTTTTCTTGCAACTACTAATAAAGA
>LZPO01044387.1:776630-792688 GCA_001675575.1 Neotoma lepida
TGCCTGCACGCCAGAAGAAGGCATCAGATCTCATTATAAATGGTTGTGAGCCACTATGTGGGTGCTGGGAATTGAACTCAGGACCTCTAGAAGAACATGCAATGCTCTTAACCTCTGAGCCATCTCTCTAGCCCCTTTTCTAGACTCTTAAGAGTATTCACAACATTGGTCCAGGATTTTCCCAAGTGACTCTACTCCAAAGTCTTGCCTTCAAGGTAAAAGACAATTCCCTGCTCTGGTACTTCCCAACTCTGTGGGAGCTTGGTATTTAGAAGGCCTTCTGCCAAACGTCCCTCCTTGTTGAAGGAAGCTAGGGAAATGAGAGTTGATGTGAGTGCTCAGCACCTGACATACAGTGTGAGCGCATAAATACTAGCCCATAATCCCTGTTCTTGATGGTGATAGCTCCTCAGTCCTTCTGACAACTGAAACCATTTTCCTTTTGACTGTCACTCTCCAAGGTGCCTTCTCTCCAAGATGTCACACTGCCACACATCTCAAAGTCCAGATTCCTGCTTCCCTCCTCTCACCACTCTCTGCCTACAGGTCTTCTGCTATGGCTANCTGTTTATCAAGAGTCATCAGAAAGGCCTGGCAGGGCAGATTTCATCACAAGACCTGGGGACCTGACAGTCTGTATTTCTACCAACCCTAGATCTACCTGAGAAGCAAAGATCTCGTGCTCCAAAACAACATTTATTTGGACATTTCCCTCACAATACTAGCTTGGAATACCCCCAATGCTGAGGCCTTTGGAAGCCTGCCCTTCTCAACATGAGGGCTNAGCACTTGAGGTTTGGCATTCTCCAGGCCACTGAGAAAGGATGGGTGCCATGGATAGTACACTGGCTAGACTCCTAACTTTCATCAGCAATAGGGCAATGGGGTTCACAGGTTGTTCTTAGGGGTTACCTGACTACGACGCTGCTTCAGCTTGATTTTGACAAGGAGAATGAGGCAGACCAGGGAGACCACGACGAAGAAAGCCAGGAAAATCCCCATGTCAAAGTACTCGGTGGGTTGCTACAATAGAAGACAAATGCCATGAGCCACATTCTCTTTGGCCTGATTGTGGGCATGTGGGCTGTCAGTCCTGGTCAGGAAATGGAGTGGATGAGTGAAGACAGGACCCCTCAGTGTGTAGGAAGCTCCTGGGGTTCTGCTCACATGAACACAGTGATGGTGTCTTAGTGTGGCCAGAATGGGGGTGGGGAGGTACAGTGGCCTCAGGGCTCCTAGTAGCTGAGAGAGCCATTTGTAAAGTTTAATCTCCCATTAAAACAGTGCAAAGTTTGGTATACCTAGTGAGAAAGGCCCCTCTGAATAAACACAAATAATCAGTTATAGACAAAGGAGTGAGTGTTGTTTTGAGGGAATAGTGATTACTAAGCATATAATTAATGGTTTACAACAACTCAGAAAATTGTATGGTACTTCCACAAATATCAGCTTCCACTACAATGAGTCACGTTTACCAAAGAGTTCCTTTTTCCTTTAAAATGAAGCCAGCAAGTCAGTTCTGCACACAGCCCTTGTTTTCTTGGGGTGGGGTGGAGGGTGTGAGGCAGCATTTATCCTAAGCTGATCTTGACCATGCTATGTAGCTGAAGATGACCCTGAATTTCTAACCCTACTACCACTTTTTAAGTGCTGGGATCAGTTGTGCCTTACAGCAGCTTTATGTAGTGCTGGGGAATGAACCCTGGGCTTTTCTGCACACAACACTGCCTTCTGCCACCTGAAGCTGCTACACCTAGGACATCCACTTAGCCAACAAGAACAGGACCCTAGTGAGATGCTGTGCTACCCAGATACTTGGTGCAGGTGAAAGAATCATTCTACATGGGAACAGTTCAGTAATTGTGAGGAGGAAAGAAAACACATATGGGCACCAGCCCAAGATTATCCNAGATTGAAGAGAAGACGCCAGTCAAGTATTAGTGGGTAGTAATATTGCTTCAGCACAGCGAAGAGATGCCTGACTGCTACTTGTCACCAACAAATGTCAGTCCCAGGCCCCAGTAATTCTTAATGTTCTTATTTGTGAGTCAGGGAGTATAGGCCTTTTCTCATCTCTAGGTCAGATGGGAAGAAAGAGACAGAGGAAACCAGGCGCTAAATGTCACCCCTTTATCTTTCTCAGCTTGTCTCAGAAGGATGGGCTGAAAAGGGGCAAAGCCAGGTGGGAGAAACCAGAGACTTCATAACATACAACATCTATTTCTGTAAGCTTTTACAAATTTTTACAAATAAAGAAATTTAGGTGAAAATTTCTCTGTTTTCCTGTCCCACAGTTGAGCTCAACCCTAGGAATATACACGATGCCAGCATTCTAAGATGTAGGGATGAGAGGGCTGAAAGCCAAAGCTCAAAGGAAACGAAGGCACTGGTAGGATGACAGACAAGCTGCCACTCACTCGAGGAGGGAGGTGCTGGATTCTTGCTCGAGCTACTTTCTGCTTGTTGACAATGTTCATCAGCTTGATGGCATCTGCACCCTTCACATACACCACTGGCCGCTTCAGAGGGTCTTCTGAGCCTTGGTTTAGCTGACAAAGAAGAGAGGACACCAATTAAAAGACATGCTTACTTTAAGAAGCAAGACAGGGTTTGGAATGTGGCTCAGTGGTAGAGCATTTGTCTGGCACATGCAAGGTCTAGCTTTCTTCTCTCTCTCTCTCTCTCTCTCTCTCTCTCTCTCTCTCTCTCTCTCTCTCTCACACACACACACACACACACACACACACACACACACACGCACGCACGCACACACGCACATGCGCTCTCATGAATGCACACACAAAAAAGAACACTAAGTTCCCACTTGGAAATTCTGTAAGTCTTCAAGCATTATAGCCTTGGGATCCCCAGAAAGGGGAGGATAGGGTGCTGTATTTAAGATGGGCTGAGCTGGCTGAAGCCTAGAGGACTATTTGAAGTCCTCTTCCTAACCCCTGACCCAGAACCACTTTCTATATGCCTCCCTTGGGTATGATACTCAACACAGGCATATTACTTCAGCAGACAGGTGCAAAGAATCTGAGACAAGAGTGTCACAACAGTATCCACTCAAGATAAGCAAAGCAAATGCCTCTCAGGCAGACAGTAGGACTGGTTTTCGTGGAGATTTACCTGGTCGATGGCTTCTGGGTTTTCAGATACATCAAAGATAACTGCAGTGGCTCCCCGCTGAACTGCTCTCTTGGCCTGGTGGAATGAAAAAGAGCAGGNTGGCAACTCTGTCTTCTGACCCTGCCAACACTGGCCTTACAAATCAGGCATGGCTTAAAATGCAGAACCAGACAGCAAGCAATATCTATCTGTGCCTCTGAGCAAGTTGTTCTACTTTCCCAAGCCTTGACATTCTCACCTGAAAAAACATTAACACACTGCCATCTACTTTGTCCTATCATCCCAGAGCCTGGTGACTTAGAATGGGTGGACAGGAGTAACTGACTACTGTAGAAGCCTGTCTCCCCATCTAGCTGGAACATTAAAAAAAGTCTATGGATGGGCAGCTTGCCCGGCTAGTATAGAGGTACTGGTTTTGGCATTTTCTGCTATGAACACACTGCCCCTGGCAACCAGAATAAATGCCTTTGGTTTGTCTCTTGTGGTCCTTTTTTCCTTCCCACGTCATCCAGTTAGAATAGCATGTTGACTATTTCTCAATGAATCTCAAAATGGTCACTTTTAACATATGACACAAGCTGAAGACCTTTAGAGACACTGTTGGGAGGGGGGTTTACAAGAAATAATAAGTGGGGATTTAGAGCAGTTGGCTGCCAAGCCTGGCTGCACATCAAAAACTACTTGGGAAGTTTGTAAAGCAGATTTCCTGGCTCTGACCACAGAGATCGTTCAGTGGAGCTGGAGGCAGGCTCAGGAAGCTGAGTTCCGTATGCTCTTGGGGACTCGGCTGATCCCACCAGTTAGAAAACTAGAGGTCAGAGGGACAGGATAAGTGCCTCTCAGGAACAAATGAGAAGTGATAGAATTTTTTTGTTGTTGTTGGGGTAGAGGAAAAGATTCCTTTCCACCTCAGTGAACCTTCTAATTTTATCTCCAGCTAAGTGAACAACAGAGTTGAGTTTGCAGAAGAAATGAGACAGGCCCTTGCTTTTAGGATTTGAGCTAGTGTAACAGAGACAGCCACTGAAAAACAAACAAACAAACACCCCCCCCCCAGGGAAAACAAAACAAATTCCAAAACCAGCATGCTCAAAGATGGGTAAATATCATCCAGTGCTCAGGTCATGTCACTGTGGGCCCAAACAATGACTAAATCCAATAAATAACAGAGAATAAATCCAAATGCCTTCCACAGGAATAATCTGTATCGACAGGTGCACAAACCCAAAGGGCATCAACGAGGATAACCAATGACTTTACTGGACCACTAGAGGGCAGTGTCACCTCGTTGCTTTTTAAGCCAATCTCCTGCACTTAGTGACAACTGGGGATTAAAGCATGTTCCTCGGAAGCTTAAGAAAGCCAGGAATCCTGGGTACAGTGCTGTAGGATTTGTCCTTGTCCTACAGGTAGCTTCCTTAAAAGACAAATTGAGACTGAACAATCAGAAAGTCAGCTGAGGGTTACACCTCACCTTTTTAATCACCCAGCGATCACGTGACCAGTGAGTGGGCTGTTCCTCCTAAGCTTCAGTCTTTCTCTTTTTCTGCCCAATTGGTAGTGCTGGGGTCAAACATGGGCTTCGCTCACATTAAGCAAGTGCTCTCCCACTGCATTTTAAGTCACTGCATCTTTCAGTCCCAGCCTCAGAACAGCCATGGCCTTCTATGAGGCCAAGGTGAGGTGGCATGACTGACTGTTCTCTTCCATTAAGCTCCTTAGGGCAGCAGGCCTCTACCTGAGGCCACAGCTCCTAGACTCCTAAGGAGGTGCTTGTGTTTCTGCCCCAGGGGTACCCCAGTCTTCTTCACAAATTCCATTCCCAGAGGAAGAAATAAAGAGGGCCTCTCATTCTTTTATTCTGCTTTCATCCAGGAATCCAACATGTATATCAAACAGTACCTGTGGGGAGTGTGAGTTCAGGTATGTCCTGACTGAGTGCCTGTCCCTCCAGCTTTGATGCTGGTGAGGCTGGAGAGGCTGGCAGAGGCTGCAGTACCTGGGTAGGGAATGCCTTCCTGGAATGTGCCTTGGGGAAACCACACAGCCAGAGGGCCTCCTTGGCTTCCCAGTATNTCTTGTTTCACAAGAACATGAACGTTCATTTGTTTCAGAGGCATGACCCATTCAGGACTGATATCACAGAACTGGAGGGTGAACTCTGGGTCTCATCCATGCCTGGTATGTACTTTNCCATGGGGCTACATTCTCAGCCGTACAAAAGATGCTTTAAGACATACATGATTTTTGTCAGGCGTGGTGGCGCACACCTTTTAATTCCAGCACTCGGGAGGCAGAGGCAGGCGGGATCTCTGAAGTTTGAGGCCAGCCTGGTCTACAGAGTAAGTTCGAAGATGGTTAGGGCTATGCAGAGAAACCCTGTCTCAAAAAACCAAACCAAACTAAACAAACAAACAAACAAACAAAAAACATAGCTTGTTTTTTTGGTGAGGAAGGCAGGTAGAGAATAAAGTGCTCAGATCTCATCTACAACCCAACCTCAGACAAATCACTAATGTACGGAATCTAAGGACAACTCCTGTAGCTGAGCAAATGCTCAATTTTTAGTGAATTACATTAAAATTTTTATTTATTGAAGCTGGAGACGTAGCACAATTGGTAGAGTACTTATCAACCATGCATGAAGCCCTAGCACTTTATAAAGGGATCCTTAGCATGATATAAAACTTGGTATGGTGTCTGTAATTCCAGCATTTGAGAGGCAGAGGCAGGAGAATCACAAAATTCAAGGTCAGCCCTGCAACAGAGAGTTTGAGGGTAGTTTGGATCACGTGAGAATCTGTTTTTTTTGTTTTTGTTTTTTAGATTACATGTATAAGCTGCTACTGAAATACTTTGCATTTCCAGCACATAAAGACTGGATGGAAGGAGATCCTACTGAGATCCTGCCTGTTGAGAGATGGGTGGCTTTAGAAAAGACTGATGGCTGGGGATGTTACTTAGTGGTAAAGTATGCTAGCACGAATTAATCCTCAAGAAAAGGCCACAAGTAACCTTCATTTACAAAATGGGAACTTTCATTGTATTCTGAAAACATAAAATATTGCTTGGTTATACTTTTCCTCCTGCCCCAATGTAATTTTAAAAACTCAAGAAGCCAAGTTCTATGAACAAATTTTCCAATTTTATCTAGTCAACCTCCTGCCAGATTATTGTAATTCAAACAAATCTAAATCCTAGCTAGAAGATTACCAGTCTTGTGACTAGAGTAAACTTTATTTCTATAATGTTATATATCCCTAAAGCTGCTTCAAAGGATGGAAAAGGCACAGCCTGGTGGACGTGGCAGGTGAGGATCCCTGGCAAACTGGGCTCACAGGAATGGAAGAGCGAGAAAAGGCCGGGCTTTCTCAGATGTGTGACACCCCAGCAAAATCGACCAGCAGCCCAAGGCCTTGCCTCGCTTCCCGTCAGCAGTGCCTTCACATTGCTTTTATCCTCACTTAGGCCAACACAGGTGCAACCAACGGGGAGGCAACCAGAAGCATGGTGGCAAGGAGATGTTTGTAGGTGATACAAGTGACAAAATGGCAAAATCTGCATACTTCTACTTTACAAAGCACAAAATTTGCAACCTCAGAAAGCAGGACCCTGCTAATCACTTATTGATGGTTCAATCAATGTTCAGTAAATTGAAAGAAGCCTGTCTGGGACCATACTCAGGTTACGGCAAGTAGAGAAAGTGCTCCCTGGTCACATGGGTGGTTCTTCCGTAAGACCAAGTCTATAAACTCCCAATGCAGACAATATTCTGATACAATGGCCTTCTACTGTGTGTGTGTGTGTGTGTGTGTGTGTGTGTGTGTGTGTGTGTGTGTGTGTTTCTCATGTGTTTGGTTACATCCAGACCTGGTTTGGGGCTCAGACCAACCAATCAATACCTGCCCTTTGGAGCCTCTGAGATACATTAAGTTTTATTTGTTTATTTATTCCCTTGTTAAGCACTTAGATGTAATTTCCATAGTGTCTAAGCTTTATTGTAGGAAAATGAAGACAAAATATAATCTCGGCAGGAAATAACCAAAAAAAAAACTTTGCTCTGGATTCTTGATAAGAGAGTAACCAAGGAGCTGGACTGTCAATAGCTAGTTGGAAGATATGTCTACAGCTTCTTATGCGAAGTTCTGACATATAGCGATTCCAGTGGCTCTACTGAATATAATTTTATTCTTTTTTAAAATTCTTAACATAAACTACCAACAAGTTCTTAAAAATCCTTTCTGCCTTTGGCAGTCCTGGGATCAAACCTGGGATCAAGGCATTGCATATNGCTAGGCAAGTACTGAGCTATATCTTTACCCTCTAAAATACACCATTTTTAAAAAGTTATTTAAAATTCTATGTGCATTAGCATTTTACCTACATTCATGTCTGTGAGGGTGTTGGGTCCTCTGGAACTGGAGTTACAGACAGTTGTACACTCCTATGTACGTGCTGAGAATTGAACCCAGATCCCCATAGAAGAGCAGCCAGTGCCACCTCTCCAGCCCTATTATTATTATTACTATTATTTTAAAAGAGTCTTATTCTGTAGCCTTATTCTGTAACCTAGGCTGCTCTTGAACTCATGATCCTGCTGCCTCAGCAACCTAAGTGCTGAGATTACAGGTAGGTACCAAATGCTTCACGTAAATTTGTTTGTTCCTTTTGAGACAAGGTCTTACTATGTAGCTTTGGTTGACCTGGAACTCACCATGTGAACCAGATTGGGCTCAAACTCTAGGGGTCCTCCTGCCTCTGCATGCTGGGATTAAAGGTGTTCGACAACTCCCATGGTGTTATGTCCCTACATAATCTCTACTCCTTTTGGAGGCCAGTACTAGGGCCTCACACATGCTAGGCAAGGAATCTATTTCCAGTTTGTTTTCTCATTTTTTTATTTTGACACAGGGTATCACTAAGTTGCCCAGGCAGGTTTTGACTTTGTAGTCCTCTGCCTTGGCTCCCTAAGCATCTGATATTATAGACCTTCACTATCAGGCCTGGATCCTTCATGTATTCTTGGTATCTGTACTATTTCTGTTTTTTACTATTACATTAAATGGATCTAGACTTTCATTTCCAATTTCCTTAAGACAGAGAAATAGTGCCAAAGAACACGAAGATTATTAAAAATCTTTACAGAATGTGTTCCTTAAATTCTGTTCAAGCCTGTATTACTGACAAAGTAGGATGGATGACATGAATGAACAACACAGGCAGGCAGGGGTTAGCTACATTCTCTGTGGCTCCTGTCTTAGAGACACTTAGGGGTCAAAAGGTAGATGTTATAGGCTGCATTTATACATTCTACATCTAACAAAACAGATGGCCCTGGGCACAGCACATACTCAAATAGTTAACACAGTAGTGAGAAATGGTCTAATTCTGTTTGCATTACCTTTACTAGTTTAGTTGTTCAACAGTAGTTTTAGTCAGTTACTATGTGTGCTAGGCCTTGGGAACATACACAGCACTGAACAGCAGACATCGTGAGTGACAAGTCTTTGTTCTTTTTTGTTTGTCTGTCTTTTTAAAGATTTATTGATTTATTATGTATACAGAAGAGGGAGCCAGATCTCATTACAGATGGTTGTGAGCCACCATGTGGTTGCTGGGAATTGAACTCAGGACCTCTGGAAGAACAGTCAGTGCTCTTAACCTCTGAGCCACCTCTCCAGCCCAGGTCTTTGTTCTTATGGAGCACATCTTCTGCATGTGATGATGGTGGAACCTGTCTCTTATACACATCTAGATGTGTATAAGAGACAGGTATTTAGTTTAGGGGGCATATAGGCAAGAGATGAAGAACACAAGGTTGCTTATCCTGTCTCTAGAGTGGATTTTCCCAAAGTGCATGCATGAAAATGACCTACTTTCCNAGCTGGTATCCTCTGGAAGCACTGTGTGTTCTAGAGCTATCCTGGACAAATGGTAAGCACACTCATGTTTGGGCTCCTCTGGACTATCGAGCATTAGAAAGCCTTCCTCTCTGGCTGGTGGTGGTGCACGCCTTTAATCCCAGCACTTGGAGGCAGAGCCAGCTGAATCTCTATGAGTTCGAGGCCAGCATGGTCTACAGAGAGAGTTCCAGAACAGGCAGGGCTACACAGAGAAACTCTGTCTCAAGAAACAAACAAGCAAATGGGGGTGGGGGGGAGAAAGAAAGAAACAAAGAAAGCCTTCCTCAGCAATGCATATAATATCTTCCCTGCTGTGTAGCAGGCTTTGGATTAATGCTCCATGGTGGGTAGCACACTCGGGTAAAAGGATTATCAACCCCTCTCTTAGGGATCACTCTCACAGGTGGGAGGACAACATTTTGCTCTGGTAGCCAAATTACTAAATAATGCACACATCCACAACTTAACAGAGTGGTTATTGGTATGAAAACATTCAATTATACATACAGTTCCATCTATGGACAATTTAAGATAGCCAACTAACTGTGTGATAGGAACTCCAAAAACGACACAAACAAAGACCTTTTAGAAGCATCTACCATAATACACCTGATAATGTCTGAGTGAAGCACTCTTTCTTAAACACGGTGAGCTTGCTGGGGACTCTTCCCTTCACCCACGTGAGCATGCTCATGGGGTTCTCACATATGCTTACATATAGCTTAACCCAAGGGGGCAGAAATTACAACAGTGGAGAATCCATGGTACTGCAGGCCCGAATTGCTTCCCATGAGTTGGCACCAGTTTTCTGCTTCAGATTGGATTCCTCCAAACTTCTGCAGCTATTTCCAGAGCAGGGCAGAGCACACTGTCTCAGACTCCTGTGGCACACTCCTTAAGCAGGACTATGTGGGTGCCATGGGCCTATGATTCAATCCTATCGTTTCAGTTGCTTGTGGTGGCGCATTATTGGTCACTCCAGGTGGATCACTGCAAGTTTGAGGCCAGTCAGAGGTAGATAAGAGTTTAAGACCAGCCTGGGACACAGTAAGACATTGTCTTGAAAAATCCAAACAAATAAAATCAATTCTTACTTTCCTCCAACTTGGGCTCCCTCCTCAAGGTAGTGCATGGAAACCACAGCCTGTTGCATCACCCTACATTTAACTGCTCACCAAGCCACACGGATTCCAATTTCCAAGCCTACCTCCTGTTTTTCCATTCCTACTGCTGTCACCCCATCGCTTGTGAGTCACAACTCTTTTTTTCCTAGGGCTCTCCCTACCCAGCCAGCCATATTCACAGCACAGAACAAGACCTTTCTCAGTCAGGGATCTGTGCTGCTCTTAGGGTAAGATCTGACCTCTCTTGCCCAGCTTCCAAACTCAACACCCCTCTCATTCCTAGCCTTACCAGACAGTTCTCTTATTGGTTCTCTGAGTGTCCTTCCCATTGCAGGATGTAGCATGCAGCACCCCTAGGGTTCAGCTTTACCTCATTTAACTTGCCTTCCACAGATTCCCTAAGCCTTGCTCCCAGTCCCACACTGGCGCTTCCCTCACTAGAGGGCAGNCTGGGTGTCAGACTTCTTCACAATTGATTCTCAGCATCAGTACCTGGCCAACCATACTGCATTCACAAAGCATCAGTTTCACTCAGTGGTAAGCACCATTTGGGCCTTGCTGCTGCAGCACCGACTGCAGCCCACTCCTGGTCACCTGGTCTCCTGTGGATCCTCCAACTCTTCAATTGGGAAAGGTCTGTTTAGCGATGTCTTCTTGGAACTCTGCAGTCCTCAGTCTTCACACTTCAAATTTCAGGACCTGCCTTCCTAGTCACCATACCATCTTTTGTTGTACTACTGAGGAGGTTGTTGACGTCTAAGGCAAACATCTTGTCTCTGGCCTGCCATAAACTCAAATGCAGCTATGCCTGTAGCTCTTAGGTCCTGGGCTTTGTACACATTCACCTCTGGATTTCAAAGCACTCAAAAACCATCCTGTACACTTACAGCGTATGCTCTGCCCTTCTCTCTCTGGAAGAAAGTGAATTTTCCTTAGAACTCCAATGAGGAAAAGCTAGACAGATGACTACCTCCAAATTTGTGCCCTTGGCCTTCCTCTGGCCTAGAGGACTGATAGAATCTATCCTGCCACTTGCAAAAGATAACAGGGCACTGCGCCTGCTGAGACACAGAACATGGCTCTCTAGGAGTACTGGCTGCAGATTCCATAGCTTCATAGCTCTCAAGCACAAGGGCAGCCTTCCCTAGAGTATTCAGACACCTAAGCACCAACACGGGAGACTTCTGTAGCCTACAGACTTGCAGAATGGTAGTAACAGCTTTTGGTGTTGTTGCATAGGGCTCTGATCCTGCTGCAGGGAGGCCACAAAGGGGAAGTGGTGGTGGTGGTGCACTGTTCATACCAATGGAGACCAACCAGTGGACCTAGGGGTTGACCAAATCTACCACCCACAGCTTTCTCTTGGTGGGTCTACCTAGTCCAAACAGCCACTCATTGGGTCCTTGTACACCCCTCTCTCTGGAGATCACTCCTCACCTTTTCCTCCTTCCCTCTCCTCTAGGCAGTGACCACCCAGGCACCAGGCTCTTGCATACTCTGAACAGCCCCTGTGCCCTGAAGTATGAGTCACACCAGGCAAAAGGGCTCACAAAGCCAACTCACCAAGGGCCCTGTTTTCTGACAGAAACTTTTCATTCCATAGGAAATGAGGTCACACACCAGGGCACATGGGGAACTAGTGAGAAAAACCTGGTGCCAAGAAGCGGGGCTGGTAGTAATGTTAGAAGAAATGGGGAAACCTGACACAAGCCACCAGGAGAGATCACCTGTGCTCTGGGGATAATTTGTACTGGACACACACAGAGTTAAAAACAAACAAACAAACAAAACCCAAACAAAAAACAGCCCTGATTTCTTCTAAAGTACGTACAGCATATATGGTTTTANCGAATCACATTTAGAGTATATTTTGTTAGCGTATTTCAGGCCTTGGAACCCCTAATCCAAAAGGAGACCAACACAGAAAGAGGACCAAAGGTAAAGGAAGGCTGGAGGACTGGTGACCAGACAGTGTTACTTCTCAAGGGTGGGAGGTGAGGTGACATAGAGCTACCCGCTCCACTAACTTGGCTCCTCATTCCAGGGCTTGGCTGCAGCCTGGCCTGACCTTCCAGGTTTCCCTGGCAAATGATCAAAGCTCTGAAGCCACAAACACAGTTCAGAACTCAGAGGCCCTGCGGCCAACCCCCCCCCCCCTTTCTGCCAGCTCTCATCCGGCTTCTCTGAGAAAGGACTCTCCCACCAGCTGCACTCCTACCCACCAGAAGATATTTCTTGCCATAATTAAAGTCATTAAGCCTCCAAAGGCTCCCATGGGCTTCAAGTTCTAAGTTCCCGAGAGAGGATGAAGCATTTTTAAGTCCTAGTTAAGATTATGCTGATCTATTCAGGAGACATGTAGCAGCGAGAATCCAGTGGTTAAGTTAATGGTTAAGGCTGCCTAAGTTTAAACAGTGTTATTTATTCTCAAAATATGCAGCAGCCTCCACTTAATTCCTACTAATTAAAGGAACCAACAGAAGAGGCTGAGTCTGTAGTCATGCACGGCGCCGGTGCACAGGTTGGGAGCCTGTTCACAATCAGAGACTACTGGGTGTTAAAAGGAAATGCACTTCCTTAGATCTTAATCTCACACACAGACTTTCAGATCAGTTCCAAGAAACACAATGGTCCTCTTTGTTTTAACACCTGACAAAGAGTACCAAAACCTTAGGAGAGCCTGTGCACACCCTCCTGTTCCATCCATCCTTCTGGGTGAAGGTATTATGGAAAAATGGCTGCAGAGCTGTCTATGCCTGTAAGAGAAACTTGTAGAGGAACTTGGAAGCTGTTACCTTGCCTTGGGAGATTCTGAAGTCCCATTTCAGGCCAGATCTTATTAGGTCTGTAACTGGAAACTTCAAAAAGGACCACTGCTTTTTTGTACATGTGGCAACTAATTAATATAAACAAGTGTTAATTAGGTGGCAGAATCAGGCTTAACAACCTTGCCTGCAAAGTCTGAACACCTAAGCTGCCCTCTGGAGAATGAGGGCAGACTCTTGCAGCAAGGAGCTTGGTTCTTAAGGTTGGCCCACTGAGGAGGAAATTATGGAATTAAAAAATAAAAATAAAAGTCAGACTGGTGAGGTGGCTCAGTGGGTAAGGGAACCTGTCCTAAGTCTGAGATCTGAGTTTGATCCTGGGAATCTGTGTACTGACACTGTTGGGCTAATGGAGCCTGGATCCAATTAAGCAGAACCCCAGCAATACTTGAGATGAAGATACTACGATACTCTTGAATCAGGTGATAAACAGATTTAAAACCAAAACCAAAACAGAAGCATTCTGATTAACAACTTTATCACTAAGCACAATATATCCTTGCCATATATACTCTATTCTTCAGTTCATCATTAGAGTGTGCTCACAGTTCACCTGCCACTTGGAAGCGGCTTACACACATGTAGGTAGACTCTCAGCCTTCAAGGCCAAGTTCCCTTTACCTTGCTTAGAGTTGTGCTGCCATTGCAGTCTGTTCCTAGGAGGATACCTCTAAGAAGGACTGTAAGGACTGGGAACTAGCACAAGGCCATCTTAGGGGTGGATTAGGGGCATGATAAGCTGGGTCACCAGCTCGATAAGCTCTCAACACCCCACTTGCCTATGGTCATTAAGTAGAGGGCTGACACTTGACCTAAACCTTTTCTCCCATTCCATCCCAGAGTTGTTCTCCTCTTGTCCCACTTGGAAGCATGAATGCCAAACCTCCAAATACTTCATTGATAGCTTATACAAGCGTTATACTGGCCAGGTTTAGAAAAGCAAACCTATAATCCCAACTACTTGGCAGGTTGAAGGTCGGCATGGGCCCTGCCTCAACATAAACACAAGAGGGCTGAGCTTAGCAATACAACTCTTGCCTAGCACATATGAGACCCAAGGTTTAATCCCTTGTACTAGGGAGGTCAGACGAGTCTCATACTCCACAGCCCCTCAAGGAAATTCTAGATAGCTTAATTTTTTAAGATATACTTTATTTTTATGTGTCTGAGTGTTTGCCTGCATGCATGTTAAGAGCACATGACTGCAGTGCCTACAGAGACCAGAAGAGGGCATCAGATCCTCTGGAGCTGGAATTACAGGTGGTTGAGTTGCCATATGGGTGCTGGGAACCAAACCTGGGTCCTCCACCAGAGAAGCTAATGCTTTTAACCCCTGAGACATCTCTCCAGTGTCCTTCCCAGGCCCCACTTAGCTTTNATTCTAACTCATTTGGTCTTCTTCCTCTTAAAAGCTCCTGTTAGCTGGGTGTGGTGGCGCACGCTTTAAATCCCAGCACTAGGTAGGCAGAGGCAGGTGGATCTCTGTGAGTTCGAGGCCAGCCTGGTCTATAGAGCGAGTCCCAGGACAGCCAGGGCTACACACAGAAACTCTGTCTCGTAAAGCCCAAAACACCCAAAACAATAAAACAAACAACACCTCCTGTCAAAAATGTTATGCTAATCAAATATTCAATATAAAAGGGGTCTTATCTCCTCTAGTTGCCTATTATACTACTTCAAAAGTGGCCATCTTGGGGAGGTGTCAAGGTAGAAAACTTCCTGCTTTCATAGCAGGCTAGCAGCTAGGAAGGTCTGCTTGATCAGATACAAGCTATTTCATTCAATATTAATTATTAATTCAGTATTAATATCCATTAGCATTTGGGCCAATGTAAGCTCATAAACAGGACAGTTCTCACCTTTCCTACTTATTTTTTACTTATTTATTATATTTTATTTTATTTTAGAGATGGAGTATCTGTGTAGCCCTGGCTGTAACTTGCTGTGTAGATCAGGCTGACCTAGAACTCACAGTAATCCACCTGCTTCTACCTTCTCTGCTGGGGTTAAAGGCCTGTATCACCATGATGGGCTCCCTTTCTTTTTTTTAAGGATGTATCTACCTATGCTGTTTCAATATTATTTCAACTCTGAACCCTATTGTTAGTAGTTTTAAAATGATAGTTTCATTATCTTAACCTCCCTCACCAAGGTCATCTATAGAAACACCAGAATTCTCTTTCTCTAGGGAAGAGCAGTCACAACCCTCCTACCTCCCTACCCCCATCCTGCTAGTCTTATGTGTGTGCAACTGGTTTGATGACACCCCACCAAAGTGACCTTCAGGACTGAAGGTCAGGTGACACGACATGAGCTCAGGCTGACAATGCATGCTCTTTAATTTTAGCTCTGCCATGGAGGAAGAGAAGGGAGCTGAAACCCCTGGAATAGAAATTCTGACTCACTTTACTACTTGATGACCACGAGTGTGTGAGAGAAAGCTCTCTGCTCAGCTTCCTCAGGGATGGAGTTAGTAGGACACTTACAGCAGCTGGGAGGGCTGACAGAGCAGACACCTGGCATTCAGATCTAAGTCCCTGGGAATGGTCACCACACACATCTCCCTCCTATGAACACAGCACACAGTTTACATCTCCTTGTGGATCTTACCCTTCCCTTAATGTTTGCACGTAAGATGTGTTCTTTTGAAGAGAAAGAATTCATTCTCTGATCCTTCCTTCAGGTGCAGGATCTGCACAAAATAGGACAGCCCTCAAGAACCACTGAGTTGACCTGAAAATTTCCAAAGGTTGATGAGACTGCTGCACTCCTAACCATAGGAAAACCATACATATGGCAATAAATAAAGCCATGGAGTGGTCAGGCACAGGGTGGCAATGGGGATTGCCTAGGGAGCTTGCTAAAGATTCCTNCTGGGGCTAGAACCATGGCACCGTGGTGAGCAGTGCTTACTTCTCTTCTGGAAGATCCCAGTTGCGCTCCCAGCACTCATGCTTTCAAGTTCACAACTGCAGCTCCAGCTGCATTGGATCTGCCACCTCTTCTGGCCTCTGCAGGCACCTGCATGTACATGGCATTCACACACACACACACACACACACACACACACACAC
>LZPO01044387.1:792763-812312 GCA_001675575.1 Neotoma lepida
ACAACTGAGGGGATCTGCTAAAGGAACACTGGGAACTGTTAGGTCTGAAAGCTTCTCAGGCCAATTCTGAAGTGCAACAACATGCAATAAGACCTAGAAGTTAAGAAGGTTGGAGAGGTGGAGATTTGGCAGGGCATACACCTCTTAACCTAACTCATTACCATCCCCTTGTCTTTTTTCCACCTAGAATGACCCAATTCCTTCCTCAACTGTATTTCCAGTTTTCAAGAAATCCACTTATGCTATTCTAACTCAGACTAAAGGAGAACCTTGTTAAAGAGACAATGTGCTTCTTCTAAGGCACTAAAACAAGGGCTTTTGTAATGTCTCAGGAAAGGTGTCTCTAAAGCAGATGTTGGGGTCCTTCACAGTCAAGGCCTTGCAGAGAGCTACTATACAGACCCACCCCACTCTTACCCCCCCCATCACAGCACCTGCAATCCAAGAGATACACAAATGCTGAGATGATATATAGCTGTGGGCATGAACAGGGCAAGTTTTGGTGGTGAAGGGCAGATTCCTGGCTCCTGGGCCCCAGGCCTTTAGCTTCTATTCCACAGGAGCCCAGGACCTTGTATAGAGGCTCTCCCTACTGGTAGAACAGAACANAAGTATAATAGATGGTAAAAACTGGGAAGGAGAACCTCATTTTGACCTCAAGTCTCTACTTTCTTGAATTAAGTCCTCAAACACACTCATGAGCTGTGCTTACCAACTTGAAGCACCTTCATGTCACCTCCCAAGTTCTGTCATTAGGGATTGTCCTAGTAATGGGAATAGTGGGTATGGAGAGAGCTGCTGGCTCTAGCAGCTGGGTCATGGGATAGGTTATAAAACACAGCATGAGTTAAACTGGAAAGGATGTAATTCAAGGTCTAATTTAAATAGCAAGTGCTATAATCAGACTCCTATAGGCCAATAGGTGAAGGCTGCCTTTTTACGCATACTCTTTCTTATGTTTGTCCGAATTCATTCTAGTCCTGGCCCTCAATAAAGAGCCATCATAGTTGTGGTACTGATGAACTGGGAAGGATAAAACAAGGACAGCATAGTCCCCAAAACTGACACTAGTGGCCACACTACTAAGCATAAAGGAAGGGTTCTACAAAAGTTATTCTGGGGTATATGGTAGTTTTGCACTATAGTTTCATGAGCTCAACACAGAAAACTTATTCCCTATTGCCACCACCTTGCCTTACTCTCAGTAGCAGCTGGTGTACTCACAGTCTAGCTTCTGCTCTGTAGGCTCCCAAATGGTCCCTATGATCTTGGATCACTACTTGGCATTTTGTTTTCTGGAAGGTGTTCCCTAACTCTTACATGTGGCTCAGTTCTGTGGCTCTGTGTTTCCAGATAATCAAGACTCACAAATTGAATCTATTTACTGAGCATCTACCATGAGACTACAACTGCGTGCCTNCAAGTCCTCGTCCCCAAAGCTCCAGTCTCTCTTCTCCTGGTGCTTCAGCAGTTCTAGGGATGTTGTAAGCACAACCAGAAGAAGTGTTCTGAAGGACTTGAACTTCATAGCACAGTAAGAAGAAAGGGAAGGAGGAAATAGAGTGCAAGAGGCACCTGTGCTTCCACTTGTGCCAACCCTCAGCAGGCTGACTCCACTCTAAGTAGCACCCCTAGGAGCCCTTCCTTGCTCAGCTAACATAAATACATCTGCTTGATACCAACACGCACATCTATCAACAAATCAACAGACAACTGTTGTAAGAAGGCAGATTCATCTTAAAGTATAATGTGGTAGCCTTCAACAGGAAAGAAAACTGAATAAAAGACAGATCTTTAAAAATTATTACAATGAAAGAAACTTAAGGTCCTATGAAAAAACTTAGGGAACTACACCTAGCCCTATCACTTCCTTTGGTTGAAAACAAGCGAATAACTGCCATTAAAAAAGAATTTCTTGCAAAGGGACAGCTTAATTCCACGAAAAGGAAAGAGTAAAAAGGCTACACTAAAGGGTATTAGGACTGATCACCACCAGCTACCCAGAACCCTTCTTGTTGGGGACGCTTCAGACGAACAGAGTGGATCATGATGTGTATACTCTGTTTTATGATACAAGAGTTTGCCAGTGGATTTGTGGGTGAGTAGAGTTAGCATCACATGATCTGTAGAACCTCAAATACAAGTTGGTAATTGAAGGATATGTCAATACTGGCTCAGGAGGTACCCAGCTATCAGGCAGGCCTGGAAAAGTGGCTGCTGGAAGTTACTTTCTTACTAGCACACAGGTGCTATAGGAAAAGCCAGAGAACATTTTTGTGGAGTCTATTATTCAGTTCTACCTTTACGTGGGTTCTAGGGATTGAGCTCAGGTCATCACGCTTTTGTACCAAAAGCTTTTGCCCACTGAATCATATTGTTGGCACCTTTTGTAATTGTTTATTGAGAAAGGGTCTCACCATGTACCCTTGGCTAGCCTGGAACTCCTTATGTCAGCGGTTCTCAATCTGTGGGTTGCAACCCCTTGGGGGTGGTATCGAACCCATTCACAGAGGTTGCCTAAGACTATCAGAAAACACAGATGTTTGCAGTATGATTCACAACAGTAGCAAAATTAGTTATAAAGTAGCAATGAAATTAACTTTATGGTTGGGGTCACCACATGAGGAGTTGTATTAAAGGGCTGCAGCATTAAGGAGGTTGAGAACCAGGAGGAGGGATGAGAAAAGGAATCTGTGGCTGGTATGTAAAATGAATAAAAAAATTTTTTAAAGAAAAATAAAAAGGTTGAAAACCACTGCTCTATGTAGATCAAGCTGGCCAGATATACAGCCTGCCTTTGCCCCTGACTGCTGAAAATAAAGGTGTGTGCTACTGTACCTAGCCCCCTTTTTAATTAAAATTTATTTATTATTATTGTGCCGATGTGTGGGAGGGAGCAATGCCACACTGCGTATGTGGAGGTAGAGGACAACTTTGTGGAGTCTGTTTTCTCTTTCCATCTTTATGTGGGCATTCTGGGGACTCAACTCCAGTTGCTGGATCACCAAGCTTAAACCCTCTTGCTAGCCTGAGGCTGAAGAGATCAAACTGCACACATTTAGGGTGTCTGGACCACATGGAAAGATCAGTGAGCCAACTCTAGAAGAAGGCCACAAACCACTTTGAAGTAAGAATTCTGGCCAGATGCTCCTGCACAGACTGAGTCCAGAGCCAAATGTGACACACCTGAGGATACTGAGCCTGCTTCTGTCCTAAGACTCACACAGTACACCTGAGGCAAGGAGCCCGATTCTCCTATTTGGGAGTCAGGGTCCTGCTTCTCTGATTTGCAAAGAAGGCCATGCTTTACTGAGGCCAGAGTGTTCTACTCAAAGCCAACAATTCCTGTCAAACCTGCCCCCATCCTACCATTAGGTTTTGCAATGTCCTTTAGGGTTAGGGTTCAGGTTTAGGGTTAGGATTAGGTTAGGGTTAGGGTTCAGGGTTAGGGTTAAGATTAGGTTAGGGTTAGGGTTCAGGGTTAGGGTTAGTGGATTATGTTAGGATTAGGTTTAGGATTATGTTAGGGTTAGGTTTAGGATTAGGTTAGGGTTAATAGTTTTTGTGTGGGGTTGGGAGAATCCAAATTCAGAATTTTAAGATAACTTTAAAGGTTATTTCTGTAAAATTACAAACATTTTATGTATTGTTTCAAGCAATCATTACTAGAACTTTCTGCTAAGATCTGAAGGTAAGCATCTGTGGTGGTTTGAAGGAGAATGGCCCCTGTAGGCATGTGGACCTGTTTGAGAAAATTTAGGAAAGTTAGGATGTGTGGCTTTTGTCGGAGTAGGTGTGGCCTTGTTCGATGAACTGTATCACCAGGGGTGGGTTTTAATGAGGTTTCTTAAGCCAATGCCAGGCCCAGTGTCACTCTGTGCTTGCCACCTTCAGACCAGGATGTAGCTCTCAGCTATTGTTCCAGTACNATGTCTAGCTGCTTTCCACCATGATAATAACTCTCTGAAACTTTAAGGAAGCCCCCAATAAATTGCTTTCTTTTATAAGATTTGCCTTGGTCATGGTGTCTTTTCACAGCAATGGAACAGTAAGTTAGCATTTAAGGAATTATTTTAAATTGAATTTGTTAAAGGAAGTTGGACTGCTAAGGATTTTGCTAGTAGANAGGTATATGTTAGAAGACAGATAGTGCTTCCCCACCACCACATCCCCACCTATGCGCGTGCGCACGCACGCACAGACGCACAGACACACACAGACACAGACACACACACACACACACACGAAAGGTTTCTCTGTGTAGCCCTGGCTGTCCTGGGCGGGTGATAGAATCTTGACATGCAAATTAAAATAATTTCAAATGTACCAATTCAGTTCACTTAATAAATCTTTTTTGTTTGTTTTGCTTTTTGAAGTTTGTTCTCATCTCACAGCTTTCGGTGTTTTGGGGAACTTGCATGAAGACCAGGCTAGCCTTGACCTTGGAGCAGGCCTCCTGCCTTTCTCCCAAGTGCTGGAACTATAGTCACGAGCCTCTGTGCCTGACTCTGTTAGTGTCTTCTTTAGGAAAATGAAAACAACATACACTCTTGACTAGCTAAACTGTAGAAGGATCAGAAGTATCTTAATGTCTTTGAAGAGCTGGAACTCCATTTATATGCATCTCATCCTTTCTTCAGACCTCACCATTATTAAATCCTTAAAAAAATTTTATGTTTTAATTTTGTGTATATAGGTGCTGTGCCTGCATGTATGTCTGTGCACCACATGTGTGCCTGGTGCCTGCAGAGGTCAAAAGAGGGCATTGGAGTCACTGGAGCTGGAGTTCTAGGAACTGGAGTTCATGGGGTGAGCTGCTGTGTGGTACTAGTAATTGAACCCCAATCCTCTGGAACAGCAGCCAGCATTCTTAACCACCAAGCTACTGCTCCATCCCGTTATTAAATCCCACCCCCGTGTGTGTGTGTGTGTGTGTGTGTGTGTGTGTGTGTGTGTGTGTGTGTGTGTGTGTTTTGAGACGAGAGTCTCTTCGTAGTGCTGGCTGCCCTAGAACCCTATTTTATATATATATCAGGCTGGCCTCAAACTCAGATACCCACCTGTCTTGCCTCTTGAGTGTTGGGATTAAAGGCATGCGCCACCACACCTGGTCATTATTAAATCATAAAGTGAATACTTTTTGTAGGAATCATCTCCATGATATAACGAGTCTGCCCCAAGGCAAGGCTGGGGTATTTGCATAACTTGAACCAGTCAGAGAGTAGCTGAAGTTTTCACAGCACACTCACCCATGCCAGTCTGCTGGTCACAAAGCCACACACATTAGGGTCTACAGAACAACCCACTCCCCCAAGTCTTCCAGGCTGCCTTCAGTTACCACCTCAAGAGAAGGTATGTCTAGAACCAGGGTCTGATAGTCAAGAGGAGGTTAGGTTTGGGGGTCACGTTAACAGATAACAGATGGAGTTATAGATTAACTCATCATTGCCATTAGTTGGTTAATGTACAGTTCATAGGTAACTCTATGGTCCTGGCCCAAGTTCAGAGTGAAAAAAGCAGCATGTGAGCATGTTCTCCTATTTTAAAATTTGAAATCTCTCTCTCTCTCTCACTCACACTCACACTCGCACGCACACACACGCACGCGCGCACACACACACCTGACCAACATGGATGAATCTTAAATAAGGATAAATAAGTGAAAGAGGCAAGATAAAATTTATATACTAGGGTAGCAAAATGACACAGTGGATAAAGACACTTTCCACCAACTCTGACATCTTGAGTTCAATCCCCAGAGATCCACAAAGTAAAAGAAGAAAACAGACTCTTGACTTCCTTATGCATATCTTGGGACATGGAGTGTGCCCCTGACAAATAAATGAAAATGAAATCTCTCTCTCTCTCTCTCTATATATATATATATATATATATATATATATATAGATAGATAGATAGATAGAGAGAGAGAGAGAGAGAGAGGATGATTCCATTAATACAGAATTCTGTAGAATGTAAACTAATCTATAGTTTGAGAAAGCAAATCAATGGAACAGTTAGAGATTTCAAAGGGTGAATAGAGGGAACTTTTGGCATGCCAGGTGATTGTTTTTGCAGGTGTGTATACAGGTCAGACTTCATAAAATTGTCCACTTTAAATATATGTTATTCATGTGTTTTGCAATTCAATCAAGTTTAAAATTTTTATTTCCATTTTATCTGTTTGTGCACACAAGTACATAGAGAAGTTAGAGGGCAATATGCAGGAGTCGGTTCTCTCCTTCCACCTTCTGTATCCTAGGGAGTCAACTGAGGCACCGGGCTTGACAGGGAGTACCTTTACCTACTGAGCCATCTTGCTGGCCCCTAAAGTTTGTTCTAGCTGAAATGGGTGGATAACTCACAATTAATCTTTTCCCATTATTGCTTAAAATAAAAACTNTTCTGAAACAGGTGACACTTGATCACGTGAATGCTGTTCTTAAAAAGATTGATTTTATTTTTATTTAGGTGCATGTCTGTTTGTCTGTGTATGTGGAAAGATGCCTATGGAGGTCACAGGAGGATGTTGGGATTGCCCTAGAGTTACAAGAACAGGGGCTGTTGAGCTGCTGGAAACTNGTCCTTTCAAAGAGCAGCAAGAGCTCTTAACTTCTGAGCCATCTCTCTAGCTTTGAGTTGTTGTTGGGAATGACCTTGAACTGCTGATCCTCTTGCTTCTACTCTGAAGTGGTAGGTAGAATTTCAGATGTGTGTTACCATGCCCAGCTGAGAATGCTAGTAATTTTATTAATTTTAGATAATATAAGAAAATTCAAAAGTTAGTTTTAAAAATTACCTGGATTGAGCAAGATTCCTTTGATATCTCCAACTATCTAAGTATTTGAAATCTACTGTCAATGCATCTGGATCAAGGCTAAGTTTAGCTGGCAGTGCAGAATCCACCCTGTCTCTGGGAAGCAGGGGTGGATTCTTGGGAAGAAGATCCCAAGTCAGCAGACAGAGTGAATATTTCATCAAGAAAGGGATGATAGCCAGGTGTAGTGGAGCTGTGAGTTAGAGGAAGTCTGGTCTACAGAGCAAGTTCCAGGACAGTCAGGGACACACAGAGAAACCCTGTCTTGAAAAACAAACAAACAAAATGGATAATCAGTTGTGTAAAACTGCTTTCTAAATATTCATGTTTATACCCATAGGATTAGTGCTGTGCTCCACATTGGTGAGAGAAGCTTGTTTTTACAGTGGGCAGTGGTTAAGGAAGACTCATAACTAGTCAAAGCTGAGAACAAGTAACTGTTGAGTCCTCACAGGATGCCCATAGCACCCTTTCCAAAGCCCAGAGAACACTGTGGAAGNAGGGGCAGAAAGGATGTAAGAGCCCAAAGGTGGGGAGGAGCGCTGCCAAACAGTGTCTTCTGGACATGACACAGTCGCTGGACTCATGAACTATGATAGCTGTGGCTAACTGAAGAAGACCTCCACCTCTCTCTGAGAGGCTAGCAGTTAATGGCTGCTGAGGCAAGGGAGAGTCACATTCCTCAGGAGAAGAACCAGTGGTAAGTTGCCTTTGCTCAAGTAAATAACCCACCACCCACGTTCATGTAAGTAATCCTAACTAAGTGCATGTGGCTGCACACAAACACTCCCCACCCACGAGAAAGTGGAGGAACTTATGGGGGGGCTCCATGGGGGAAAAGGGACAAGAGAATGGGGAGGGGAATCTTCTAAGTCCCTTAGATATGTACAGATGAAATTGTAAAAGAAGAAAAGGAGAGAGAAAGAAGGAAGGGGGGGTGAGAGGAGCCAAGCAGGGAGGAAGAGGCGGATCCAGAGCCAGGCATGGTGGTACACATTTGTAACCCCAGGACTTAGAAAGGCTGAAGCAAGAGGACTGCATTGATGAGCATGAGGCAGAATATAAACTTGTTGCTGCTGTCCACAGAGGAATCCAGGGTCCTGCAAGATTTTCATTTCTGGTTCTATCAAGGCACTTATAGTTTGACCCTGTTTTTCTCCCTATAACTGGGGGACAGTGGTAATTATAGGACTGTTATATGTTATAGGGTTGTTGAGAGCACCAAATAATTTAGGAGTGTAAAGTGCTTGGCATAGTTTGGAAGCATAGTAGTTGCAAATGATCACTATTTATTGGCCTGGTCTTAGATGAGTATTAATTAGCAGTAAGGTCCTGAATCCTGTAGATCAGACAGTGCTGATTTGAGCAGGAGCATTTCAGTTTGAGTTTGTAACCAATTATACATTTCTTTAAATACTTTATCTCATTTATTGTGTGTTGTATGTATATGTATNTATGTACTTGAGTAGAATTCAGAGGACAACTTCCAAAAGTTAATTTTCTCCTACCACATGAATTCCTGGGATTGAACTCAGGGGATCAGGCCTGGCAGCAAGCTGAGCCATCTTGTCTCTCTTACCCACCCCCACCCCTCTTTTTAGAGCCATAATCTACTCCAGTCCAGACTGGCCCAAAATTTATTATGTATCCTAGGCTGGCCTTGAACTTGCAGCAATCCTTCCACCTTGGCTCCTGCCTGAGTGAGCCACCACATCTGGCATTATCACTCTTGTTTGCTTGGTGTCATGAATCAGACTGGTATTGTTTTGCTGCATTATCTTCACCTTTCTGCCTTCATCTGAGGCCAAACAGAAATAACTTCCACAATGACATCTTCAAATTTTCACTTGCTCTCTTGTGATTTTTAATGCTTTCTAGCTCATCTGGAAGTTACATGGCTGATCCAAAGGATCAAGTATCTCCCACTACCATGTGTTACAAGGCACTTACACTCTTGAGTGGCCTGAAGAAAATGCCCACGATATTTTGTGGCTTTTCCCAGAAAGAGATGAAGTTTGTCTCTCCATCTTCTTGAAGCCATGCCTGGATACATGACTTGGGCTTTCTCTCTCTCCCTCCCTCCCTCAATAGGAACACTCATGTAAAGGAGCCTAAGCTCCTGAATGACAGGGCACAGCTGTCTCTGAGTCCCAATGGGATTGGGGCCTTCCTAGACTATCCAGTCTTTGCTGAACTACCAGGTGATCACAGAGATCAGTCAGGGGGGCCCAGACTATCAGTGCTTAGTCAAGCCACAGAAACAGGAGCAGAAGTGGTTTTTGTTTGTTTGGTTTTGGTACCATGTTTTAGAGGCAGCTGTTATGCAGCAAAGTTGACATAGCTGTGTTAAATGAATACACAAGGCCCTGCTCCCTTACTTGCCTATCTTCTGTGATGTGCCAGCTCCTCCTCTCTCCTATCTTCAGGTCCCTTCACTGATTCCTTCACAGTTCCACTCATTCCTTTCCCATTAAGTCCTATACTAGGTCTCTTTTCTCTAAATTCTCTTCTAGGACAAGCTCATTTTGGACTCCGGATTTGAATATCTAACCTTCTGCACCACACTCTCTCCAGCTCTGAATTCCCAGGCAATTTAACATGACCAAAATCAAAGCCATCAAATTTCTCCTAAACTCACATTTACAGAAGCATGTTAAATGAAAATCACATCCTCTTCTCCTTCTCTGATAGCCCCTCCTCCACTCTACATCCAGCCTGTCCAATCCTAGCTACATAAGGAGTCCTTGCAAGCACACTCTGTTCCTACTGCAACTGCTATCCTACACTGAGTTCCCCGTCTCCAGTGGCTTTCCCGTTCACCCACACACAACGCCCAGCATCATCTCACCATTTGCAGATACAAGTGCTGACTCCACATGTAGTGTTCAACAGTCCTCTGAGTTTGAAGTCAATCTGCCTGGCTCCCCTCTACCTGCAATATGCCTCCAAGCACGATATACTCCAGCATAGAGAGTTCTACTTTCGAAAATGAAGAAACACAAACAGCTTCAAGCTTTGTATGGGTTATTCTTTTTTACCTCAATTGCTCTCCAGGACTTGGGCCTACTTATCAAAGCCCTCCTCATGTTCACGACCTCATCGTTTCTCTGTAATGCCTTGCCCTATTTCTAGAACCTCCTCCATGCCATGAGAATGCTTCTTATAGGAGTCTTTACTACACTCATCCCAGCTGACAAAATGGACTCTTTCTGTTCTCATGTGCCAGGGTCCAGGGTGCCATATGTCCTGTCCTTGTATGGACAGGACAGCCCCAGTTTACACCTGTCTTCCAATCACAGGTAATAAGAGCAACCCCTTCCATTCTCAGAAGTGTCTCAGCTTGGATAACAAATGGAATGGTCATCCTAGTTTTGTCTTACAATGATGGACAAAACTAGCGGCCAAGTTGTCTTGGACCTGATTCATATTTATTGTTTGATGATCAGAAAATATTGGCCTTTCTTGTAACATTCATTCAATCTTCCATAGACCACTTTAACAGTATTCCTCTAGCAGTTGAAAATCAGACAGGGGCACATGCATATGACTGACAGCAATTGGCAGGCTGCTGTAGTATAAGGCGGGTACCAGTGGCAGTGGTGGGGATGACAGTATGTCCCTGTCTGATGGGCAACTTCTAGTCAACACAAACTTTCTTTGCCGGAAGAGTTGGGACACCAACACTGAGAAATCTGAGTTTCAAGAGAAGGTAGAAACGTGGTTGTTTATATTAAACATTCTAACTGAAGGACTGACAACTAATTTCACACTCAGAATAGTGCAATTGTGCCCTACACAATATCTTACATCTTCGGCCTTCATAAAACCCACTAGCATCTGCCTGGAAAATACTCCTGAAGGAACAAAACTACATGAATGGCCTCCATAGCAGGGCCAAGGTGGTCCTGTCATTCACTAGCTCTGCTACTCTGTCTGTGGGCAGGGTGCTATCCCAGTTTCACCTAGACTATCAGGAGCACATGACTTTTCTTTCTAGGAAAATGTTACTTTCCCCTCCCAGTTCAGGTCTTTTGGATGAAAGCATGTTGCATGCCATTTGGCATGCCCATAAGGATGCTAGTGGGCACCTCCCAGAGAAGTCACAGTGCCCTAAGGTAGCAGAACTCCTCTCTACCTGCAGCTCATCTGAACTCTCTCATTGGAACAACTTTTTTTTTTTTTTTTGGACAGGGTCTTACTGCCTATCTCATTATTCTCTTGCTTCAGCCTTCCAAATACTGGAGCTACAGGCATGTGCCACCATGCCCAGATGGCAGTAGCTTCTTTAAATCCGAATATGGAGACATCACATTTGAAGCTCTCTATTTAATCAGTAAGTACTCTTAAATACAATACTAAGAGGTTATCCACATACTAGGAAACAAATACACTTGTTTCTATGGCCTCTAACAAATAATTTAGAAAAGTCCCTAAATTCAAGCTGTATCTTAAGTTCTACTGGGTCCGAAATCAATCTTCATCAAACAAGTGAAAGCCTACTTCAGGCGTTCTCTACTGTAATTATTCAGCATTACCAGGACTTTAAAAGAACAAAGGAGGTGGGTTCTAATACAATCTTCTATTGGCTAGAGCTCTCCTCCACTCCCTGCAAAGCCTTGTTTTCTCATTCACTATTTTCTAAGGAGAAAGTTCTCTANTCTATCACAATCTATTTCCATGCTTTCATCTTTTCTCAAGATGGTCAAATGCTGCCTCACCTTCCATCTTCTTGTATGACAGCTGAGAGGACACTTTGCTGGTCTTTGGATTTTCATGTGAACACAAAGCTGATGCACCGGGCAGCTTTTTATGACAGTAACCTTCACCAGCACCAGAGACATCATTTGCTAATGATCACTTAAGCTCTTACAATATTTAGTTCAGGGTATAAGACACAGCTAGTCAGTTTTAGTTTTCAACAGATTCTCCCTCCCTCTTTATTGTCACCAGAATAGGGAAAGAAGTTTTCAAGGAAGAATAGGTAGCCAAAACAAAACAGTGCAATGGACTTTGTAGGTTACATTAATCCTTAAAATAATACCAAAGGTTAAGTTTTAGGACACACACACACACACACACACACACACACACCCACCCACCCACCTTTATATCATACCATATTATGCAACTTTCAGAGTTAAAAAGCATTATCATGAAATAGACAAGCAGATAATATTTAACAAGGTTCCTAAAATAGATCAGCTAACTTTCTGTAAGACTAAGTGCTTTCCTGTCATTATTAGCCCTTGCTAATACTTATATGGTAGCAAAGAGTGTTTGATGGGTTTGAAAATGACAGGGATGACAGGAAGCAATAAAANACACCTTAGGCAGCAGACATATGAAGAACAGATGACAAAGCAGAGGAAGGCAAGCTCTAAGTAGGGGGAGGTGCAATGTCTCTCTCTCTTCTTGACTCTGAGCTGATGGTTCAATGCAGCTCAGGTAGTGACGCCCTAATGACTCCTTTACCTTGGTGATCTTGCAACCATATCATAGCCTGCAGCCGACGCTGTTGTGTGTCTATGTTCATGTGCTGGTTGTCTCTGAGTCCCCTCTACTGACCAAGGGTCTCACAATGACAGGGAAACTTGTCTACTCTAACTACCACTTTGGTGGAGTGTCTGTATGAGCTGTAGGAGCTGTCTAAATTTCAAAGACGGGATCTGTTCTACACTGCACTAAAGGAGTAATTTAGGCAAGTTCGTGTCTGAGCTACTTTTAGTAGGGAGGCTGGGGCATCTCTGCATCCTGTACAACAATGTTGTAAGGTGTTGTAAGATGGGCTCTAAGTCTAATTGCTGTGTAGTTAATAGCTGCTGAAATGCTCTTGGTTCACAGATCTCATAGTCACAAGGAACACCAAATCCAAGCCTGCTCCAGCAGGCCAAAGGAGCCAACTAAGTCATATCAAATATACCACTGCTCAAGAGAATGAGGGGACAGACAACTCAAAATCAAGATGTATAGAACATTATTTTTTAGCTCTTTTGGGCAGCAAGATTTTTTTTTTTTTTGGTTTTTCGAGACAGGGTTTCTCTGTGTAGCTTTGCGCCTTTCCTGGAACTCACTCGGTAGCCCAGGCTGGCCTTGAACTCACGAGATCCGCCTGCCTCTGCCTCCCAAGTGCTGGGATTAAAGGCGTGAACCACCACCGCCCGGCGGGCAGCAAGATTTTCAAGAGGATTCTCACTGCTGTTACAACAGCATTCAGGATGGTAGACTTCACAGAAACACAGAAATAGCTAGAAGGGAGAAAAGATGCTTTAGGGAATGATATGAAGACTTTAAGCCCTCTGCACGGTTTTCTCTAAGTAAAGACATTTTTAGCAGTATCAGCAATACTAACCTGTCCTGGTAAAGGCTATTCCCATTATTCCATGATGGCCATGTTAGGTGATGTCAGGCCCCAGCTAGTTCCTCCTGACACTGTAGCAAAGCCTTCATAAATCCAGGATTATTCANTTTACTCCACATATTCATGCTTTTAAATCTTACACAGGTAATCCAATTATCTGTGGTAGAATTTGTTTTTCTTTTCTTTAAGTTTTAGTGTGTGTGCACATGGGCCTGTGTGTGAGGTGAGAGGACTTACGGAGTTAGCTCTCTCCTCCTACCATGGCCTAACCTGCAAGGGCTTCTACCCAGAGTCATCCCACCAGCTCCAGAATCTTTCCAGAATCTTTTAACAATCATTATTGGATATGTGTGGGGGTTGGTTGTTTGGATGTATGCCTGTGCATGCCTACTGTCCATGGAGGCCAGAGGAGGGCATCTGATCCCTTGGAACTGGGGTTACAGAGGGTTGTGAGCAGCTTTGTGGATGCTCTGGAAGAGCAGTCTGTGCTCCTTACTGCTGAACACCTCTCCAGCCACAGAATTTTTTTTTTTTTTAACAAACCAATGTTAACTCATGCTTATCATGTTTCCTTCGGTACAAGTATAAGATGAAATGCAAATTATCAGACTCTCCCCCCTCCTTTGTTTTGTACAGCTTTGAGTTAGCTGTGAATGGAAAGGTATAGCTTGACAAAGATTCCAGGTAACGAGATAAAAGTTGCTACTACATTGTCATTTAAATACTGTACACCACAAAGAACCAGAGAGTAAACCAAGGAAGTAACCATAACACTGCTGAGAAAGAGCAATGCAGCCTGTAAAAGCTCAGTTTTCTTCTTNAGTTCTCGATTTATTTGTTTCTCAAAGCCCCTGAAAACTAAACCAAGAATGAGAAGCTGGGACAAGAGGTTCACTAGAAACAGCATGAAGGGATATGACTGTCATTTTTCCTAGGAAGCTGAGTGGGACAACTTTCTTTCAAGCTGGAGTGGACCATAAGCAGAGCTGAAAAAGAACTGCCCAGGGATTCCCTGAAGTCAGGGTGAGTAATCAGTGTGGTTTTTTTTTTTTTTGGGGGGGTGTGGGCACTTCGGGAAAATAAATGCTGCAGATAACATTCTTCTGGCATAGGACAGCCAGGGATAGGTGCGCTGACAGCAGTATGCTTCTCAACAGTGGGAGGGTATAGACTGTCCAGGAATCTATCCTGTTCCACATGCAGAACTAGAGAGAGGTCTCCATAGGCTCCACAAACATGAGGACAAGATGTGCCAACTGATGTGCCAAGAAGAGCTGCAGTAGTCTAGAAAGAGCCTGGGAGGCTGATGTTAACCTGGGGCCTGGACAAGCCTTAGCTGGTGTCTTGCAGCCAAGCTCCTCTCCCCAAGTCTAGGATCATTAATCTTTGAACTAGCTTCCAGGGTTTTGAGTTTAAAGACTCTGTCAAGACAAGAGTCCAGCCTGGAGCTTTGCAGAGAGCAGCTGCTTGGGAGATGCATCCTTCCTGTATTTGGCTCAAAAATGTGTAATTTCCCCCAGCAAGTTTTTTGAAGTCCTTTAGGCACAAGCATTTTGTACTAAGTCATGGATTTGATAGTAATAATAATACTAAAGCTAGCAGCTGTAAATTAGTGCTTAAATACGGAGGACACATGAAATTCCCCTGCTCCCTTGCCACACCACACTCACTGATAAGGATGATGATGCCTAAAAAGAGAACTGCCCTTTGAGGCTACAAAGGCACATCACTAGAATTTACTTCAAATTATCTGAAACCAGTGCTACGNGTTACCAGTAATTTGATACTTTAGGTCTAGAGAAGATCTGCCCATCTGTCTTTCCAGAGGTGTCCCCCCCAACCCCCACTTCAAAATGGAGTTGAGGGGGAAACTTTGCTTTAAGCCCCCACAGGTGCCTTATAAGGCAAGGATGCAGCAACCACAGAACAGGTAGCACTGATGGGTCCAGACCCAGTCTCCATGTATTTGATCTTAAGAATCAAAAGATAATCGATCCACCATCTAGCTGCAACAGCTAAGGAACTGCAGGAAAGAAAGTGGACCTTGCCAATGCTTGCAGTTCTCCCAGCCCTGGTACCTCAGCCACAGCTCTCCCTTACTGCTCTGCATTCTGCTCATGCCTCTGTTCTCCTCTGGAATGGAGGGAACTTCACTTGCAGCCTGACCATGGGNTTGAGTGTCTCAAGGGGCAGAGGCAGCATAAGTTCCAACTTGGCCAATAACTTCAATGACCAGGTGACCCAGCCCAAGCTCTTTGTTTTGGATTAGGCTGGCTGCAGGGTCCTCCGGCTGTGGTGGGCCCATACTGTNTCCCAAAAGAGGATCCTGTTACAAAGAGAAGCTGGAAATTTCTTTGCACACAAGCAGAGACATGGCAGGCCCTGCAAAGGCCCCAGGGTAAGGATTAAAGAAAAACAAAATAGAAACCCTTCCATTTCTAATTAGGGTCTTCATTTGCCAAAGTGCCATTCCCCAGCAGGAGGGTTTACATTCAGGCCACTGCTTGGAGTTACTTGGAAAACGTCTCCCAGCAGGTTGGTTCCTCAGTTCAGGCTCCTCTGAGCCAACAGTTTCTGGTTACTTAGAGGAGTGCTGCCTGCATATTGTTTTAACTGGCCTGGCTTCTGCAGCCAGCTTAGCTGTGTGAACAATCTTCCATTCAGAACCTAAAGATAAAAGCACAGTTTGGTTGAAAAATCTCTTTAATTTTTTTTTTTTAAACTTGGGAATTACAGGTTTTGGAACTGGCATTATTACTCTTGTACATGGAGTGTTTTTCCCTCCGCCTTGGTTCTCAGCCAGCAAAGGCTGCATCCTGGGCTTCTGCCAGCCACCAGTCCCCATTTCCTTACCATTCACACCATGGGGCTGATGGCAGCTGGCCATGAAGACAGGACAGCAATTCCCATTTGCAAGAGGTTGGCCACAGAACAGTGTAGCCAGCTTGCTGGACCCCTGCGGCCAGCCCAGGACACCTCTTCTGCATTTCCTTCTCATTCTTCATGTCTAAAAGTACACATCATCTAACACATCAAGATGCTGGGAACCTGGCCCAGGATGCAAGAATTCTTTTCCTTTCTGGAATTCTCAGGATAACCTTAAATTACAAACTAGACAAATATATTTGTTTTTTAACTTTCTATGTACTAAAACAAACAAACAAAACTGTACAAATGTAAAAAAGAAAAAGAAAAAAGGACACCAAAGCACAGGCAACAGAAAGAAAACAGACAAATTGGACGTCTTCAAGATTAAAAACATTTGTGCATCATAGGAAACTACCAACAGAGTGAAAAGTCATCCCAAAGACTGGAGGAAAATATCTGCAAATCGTGTACTAGGTACTAGGTAAGAGACTAATACTAAGAACATATAAAGAATCCCTAAAACTCAATAACAAAATCCAACCAATCTGGCTTCAAAACAGGCAAAAGATTTTAGTGGTTCTCCAAAGAGAATGGACAACGGACAAGTGAACAGTAACTATGCAAAAGGCTTCTCAGCATCACTGATCAACAGGAAAATGCAAATCAAAACCCCCATGAAATACCACCTCATACCAATTAAGATGGCCACTATGCCTATGTACATATGTATGCACATGGTAACAGGATGTGGAATAAAGTAAAACTTTTGTATATTTCTGGTGGAAAACAGTACAGTGATTCCCCAACAAGTTAAACATGGGGAGACCACGTGGTTCAGCAATTTCACTTCAAGGTACAGTATATGCCTGGAGAACTGAAAGCAGGGCCTCTCAAAGAGATGTTTATACACTCTTATTCATGATCTTATTATTTACAATTACCCTAAGGTAAAAAATAACCCATGGATTAATCAACAGGTGAATGGACAAAATGTGACAAATACAATTGAACACATACAATTCAATCATAAGAAGGAAAAAATATTCTGGTACATGCTGTAATATGGATGACCTTGAAGCCATGATGCTGGTGAAAGAGCCCGTTATAAGATATAAGTCTATTTATATGAAATGCCAAGCACAGGCAAACCCCAGAGAGACAAAAAGTAGAATAGTGGTTGCCAAGGTAGAATCTGGCCGATATAGAGAGTTGGTATTTAATGAGTATGGAGTTTTATTGAGGTAGATAAGAAAGTTTTGGAGATAGCCGCTGCCACTGAGTTCTAAACAGTGTGAATGTGCATCATGCCTCAAGACTATACATTNAAAAAACACTTAAAATGGTCAATCTTGTGTTACATATAGTTAGTCATCTAACCACACACCCACCCATCCATCCACCCATCTACCCATTCACACATACTTTTCTTTTCTCTAGGGGCCACAATTCTGGGGACTGAAACCATGGTCTTGTATATATATACCAGGCAAATGCTTTCTACTAAAATTACAACCCAACTCTTTAATCTCAATTTAAAAAAGAGCTGGAGGGAACATGGTGTAGTGTCGCACACCTTTAATCCCAGCACTCGGGCAGTCAGGTGGATCTCTGAGTTCGCGGACAGCCTGGTCTACCTAGCATGTTCCAGGACAACCAGGGCTATAGAGAGAGACCTTGTTTCAAACAAACAAACAAACAAACAAACAAACAAACAAACAAACAGAAAAAGAGATGGAGGAGAAGGGAGGGAAGAAAGAGAAAAAATGGGCTGAGAGAAGTAATATTACTGTGGGGCATACCCTTATTTTGTTTTATGTTGACTGGCAAGTCCTACCAAGTACTTCTTTGGTTCCTGAAAACAAAATAAATTTTGAGTTTTAAAGTTTCTAAATTTATTATAAAGTTTTAAAAAATACTTACTTAAGTATATATGCATGAGTGTATGTATGTGTACCACATGTGTGTAGGGGCCCACAGAGTGATGAATTAGGCTCCTTGTAACTGGAGTTACAGGTAGTTGCTGAGCTTCTCTCTCTCTGTCTTTCTCTTCCTCTGTCTCTGTCTCTCTGTCTCTCTGTCTCTGTGTGTGTGTGTGTGTGTGTGTGTGTAATCTAACTCAGGTCCTCCATAAGAGTATTAAGCACTCTTAGCTGCTGACATCTCTCCAGCCCATTAGTTTTATTCCTCTTTTTTACCTAAGCTGCCACAGAACTGCACCTATAAGCAATACTTTAGAAATGTCCAGAAATAGGCAAGCTATCCCCCGACCCCCATCAAGTTTTTTGAGACAAGGTTTCTCTGTGTAGCCCTGGCTGTCCTGGAACTTGCTCTGTAGACCAGACTGGCCTTGAACTCACAGAGATCCACCTGCCTCTTCTGCACTCACGGGCAAGTTGTTTTTTTTTTTTTTTTTTTTAAAACAGAGGATTGTCTTCTGCCCCTGAGATCCTCAAGTCCAGATGAGTGCTTCTGGAACACACAGTAGGTTATTTATGCTATTGCTGGCCCACTCTCAGACCAGAACTAGACTGAGCAGTCCACGGCAAGTGGTAATGGCCTACTTTAGTTTTGGTATTTCAAGACAGGGTTTCTTTGTACAGCCCTGGTTATCCTGGAACTCACTCTGTAGATCAGGCTGGCCTCGAACTCACAGTGATCTATCTGCCTCCCGAGTGCTGGGATTAAAGCCGGGGGCCACCACCACCTGGCTGATGTCCTACTTTTCTAACCAGTTAAACAAGGACATGATCATTAGTGAAATGGAGGGAAAAAAACCCAAGAGTTTATCCCAAGAAGTATCAAAATTTAAGGTAAAAGCCATCAAAAGTTCATTCTCTTTCTGCAGGGATGGGACCAAAGACTGAGGCTGTCCCATGCCTCTTACCACAGAGAATACAAAGAGTCACTCAACCTTAAAGTTAGAAGGGCTTGCTGGACATGGTGATACACACCTTTAATCCCAGAACATGGGAGGCAGAAGCAGGTGGCCCTCGAATTGGAAGCCATTCTGGTCTACAGAGTGAGTTCCAGAACAGCCAGAGCTACAGAGAGAAACTGTCTCGAAAAGCCCAAAAAGGCTAGAAGGGCTTAGGCTGGTAAGGAGGAAAAAAAAATAAAGACATAAATTTCCAGAATTCCCTACTCTTTAGGATACAGACCTGATACCTAAGAAAGCATAAGGTTAGACAAAGACAAAGAATCTGGGAGAATTGATTTAGAATGTGTAATGTACAAAATCATCACCAGGACTCCGTGAACGGTAGCCCAGTACTGTAAAATTTGAAGCTGTGGTCAGATAGACTTTGAACTGACAGGGTCTTCAATTGCCATGATTAAGAGCACAGTTTGATGTAGAAGATTGCAAATAGATCCATATTTGTCACCATGCACAAAACTCAAGTCCAAGTGGATCAAAGACCTCAACATAAATCCAATAACACTGAACTTGATAGAAGAAAAAGTAGGAAGGACTCTTGAACGCATTGGCACAGGAGACCGCTTCCTAA
>LZPO01044387.1:813342-826191 GCA_001675575.1 Neotoma lepida
AAAAAAAAGAACACAGTTTGGAGCTCACTCTGCTCACCAAATAGGGTATGGTTAGGATGACATTTTTGAATGTTCAGTCCTCTTATCTCCTTCATTGCTGAATTTTGTATGGGCAGGTAAGAAAAGAAAAAGGGATAGATTGCTAGCAAACTACAATCTACATGAGAAACTAGGAATTAAAAAAAAAAGATTTCTTTGAGAGGTTTCATTCTCTTATCAGGCTCTGAAATATTTAAGCACTAATGAAATGCTTATTAATTTTTTTGGAGGGGGGAGTTGAGACAGGCTATTCTCTACATAGCCTTGGCTGTCTTGGATCTCACTATGGAGACCAGGCTGGCCTCAAACTCACAGACATCCATCTATCTTGGTCTCCCAAATTCTGTGATTAAAGGCATGTACCACTACACTAGGCTACTAAAATGGTATTTCTGACCAACTCTGTCACCAAAGACTTTCTAGAAAGGGCAACAGCAAATTGGAAGGGCAATGGTGGGAGGAGTGAATGGCCCAGTGGTCCCTGTTTGCCAAAGACAGCTACATGGCCACACACACTTGTTAGGTCATTCTGAAACCTCATCCCTGTATTCATAGAACAACCTAGTACGTACCATTCCCGTCCAGTAGAAATCATGCTGCCTATAATAGGGACTATGTTCTCCATTTTACATTCCACAGGCATGCCAAGGGCACCAACTTTAAGGTTCTAACAGAGTGAGATGTTCTTAAAATCCACCCTCTAAATGATGTTCCACAGGCCAGTGAACATAGATTTTTGGTGAAGCAAATCCTAGTTCTGGAAATCTTCCGCATATGTTATAAATAGAAACTACAGTTAACCCCATCAAGGTGAATTTTCTTCTAGTGATATANAGGTTACCTGTGACCCTGNTAACAGAATTCCTATCACTACAAGGAAACCTACAGGGCAAGAAAGAGGTAGTCTGAAGACTGNCAAGNAANCAGGAAAGCAACACTAGAATGAAGATCCAAATAAAGAATCTCAACCCCCTAACCCAGNAAAACAGTTGCCCCACATGCCCTCTGTTACACAGTAAGCGCAGGCAGATACCAAGCTGCCAGCTCTAAGCTAGGGGTCAGGCTTGGCATCTAAAACCAGGAGTTCCACTATTACTCCAGCCTTATCCCAGAGCACCTTCCATAGCTCTANGCTGAAAGTTTCTATCTTCATTCAGCTGGGAGAGCCTATTCCCTGCATTCCGAAACACAGGAGCAAAAGCAACCTGGNTCCCTGGCCCTGGGAGAGTTGAGCAGGCATCACTTCCCCAGCCAGTCTCCAGGGACAGGAAGTAAGACTCATCTTTCAAGGCCATTTCTGCTGGCCCCAAAACAACAGGAGTCTGGCTGAAGATGTCCTACCTTACTCTCCTGTTTCCACATCTACCCCAACCCATTATTCTCTCCCCCCTCCCCCCGAATCCACCTAGAAGACTGCTACCTCTTACAAGGGCCTTCTTAGACTTTGTACTCTCCTTCAATTTCTACAACTCCCTAAACAAAGAGATGTAGGGAAAGTATCAATCTACAGACTATAGACATCTATAAGAGGGCTTGCTAAGGACTGGGCACACTTCACATGCTCAGCAAAGGCTAGGTCTTCCTCCTGCCAGAGGAGCCTCTCATTGTGCACACCCTAGGGCAGGCAGCAGCGAGTCTGGGAGGAGAAAGGATCCCTTTGAAGCACATGGCGCTAAAAGCTTCCCAGTGACCATGGAAACAGGCACAGTGGGTTCCCAGCCTGAGAACCAGGGAAAGCAAGCCTGGATTCAAACACAAAATGTACACAGGGCACACAAGATCTAAAAAGCAGGGGGGCAAAGCAAAGGGTGGGCAGCCTGGTTGGCAGGAACTGAGCGGCTCCCTATTAGGAAAATCCAGCCTATGAAGCTGAAGAGATTGACAGGAAAGGGGGAGATCCTTTTCATTCCCAAGGCTTTCTTCTCACTAGTCACTGCCCCTTGGGTCCTATTCAGAACCTCATCAGGTCAGTATAGTCGGACCTTTAGCTGGCCTGCTGGCAGCCATGCCTGGAACCNGCAGAAGAAGTGATCAAAGGAGCCGTCACTGCAGCCGCACCCCACCCCCCTACTCTCTTGGGATGAGGCCCGCCAAGGTGATCCGGTGAAAGCCACTGGGGGAGGGTGAGAAAGAGACAGCTTTCATGTCTGCCTTTCTGTTAGAAGAGACACAAAGCACAGCATGACAGGACTAGCAGGTCAGAGCTCTCAACTTCTGGGATGGACGGCTTTCTTAAAGTGAAGGCCTGGGGAAGCCACCTAGACTGGTATCTAGGGTGTGCTCTGATGCCCAGACCTGAAGCCCTAAAGACCAGCAGCCCTGTACATGGTGCTTCTGGGTCTCCTTTCACAGCTGTCTGCCGCCTCCTGGGATGAAGTTACACTGAAAAAGTCTCCATGTTATATGAGAGTCTTTGTGACGTTTTGGGTTTAATTTCATCAGTGTTCCAACTTAAAAGGGATTTAAAAAAAAAAAAAACTGAGCTGGTTTTTCTTTTTGGTTCAGTAAGACAAGGAAACAATGTGATTCTAATCACATTGTTAAGGAGGAAAGATCCCTGTTTACAGATGAGTATCTCTCTGTCTTGTACTAGAGGGAATCAAAATCAAATATGGCTCAGTGCCAGACCAGGGCAGGCGCCAGAGAAAGGTGCAAGCCCACTTTAGCCACTGGCCTGGCTGCTGGGTGAGCAGAGTAGACAGACTTCCTTAGACCAGCTTCTCTTGAGGAAGGCGGTGTTTGGACAGGCCTGCAATTTGAGAAGCCTGTTAGGTGCATTCTCCCTTTCTTACCTTTGTTGGGCTGCCAAAATATTTACTTGACTTCTTAACTCTAAATCTCTGAAACACACCTGGATTGCAGAAAACAGGCAATTTTCTTATTTTTTCTAACTCATGTAAGAGAGTCTAGTCTAAGCAAAGATAACAATATTATTAGGGGGTCAGAAAGAAAGGAAGGCTGGTAAGATATCCATTTTTCATAATTCAGTCACTTCTTAAGAGGTGGGTAGATACCTGGGTCTTGTTTTCGGTTTGTGGTTGTGGGTTAGGGATGGGTGGTGGCTGCAAGGGTTACATGAATAATCAATGGATTTTACAGATAAGCCTTTAATCACCTGTAAATTTTAATCTAAAATAAAATGAATTTTATTTTGGCTTTTAGGATAGTCGGTTTCTATGCCAAGTAGAAGTCTGTGTGGTAGTTAACTGTATTTATTATTATTTAGCCATTCTATAGCCTTGTAACATCAGATTGAGGACCATGTATCAGGGAGAATGGGGGCAACCATAAAGGCTGAATATGCTTAATACGAATTTCAGATGATAGGAGAGGCCCCAAATCAGCTGAAAACTAAAATAACTTTGGGGTGTGTGTGTGTNTGTTCTTCTGAAGTTTTCTAAAAGAACTTGGGAAAACAGGTCTAGTAGATGAGAAACCATGTCTGTCTCTTTGTCATGTGTGCCTGCCTAGCAGTCCATTTGCCAAGACTGAGTGGCCTACAGTCAGGCTTCTATGTAGGCTGGTTCTCAATAAACCATTTTATCAAGATAGGTAGATTTCAATGAATAGGTCTCTGCATTGTCTGTTGTCATCTTAGGCTCTCTGGAATCCCAGCTAATGACCCTACCTACCCTTTTAGATACCTAGCCCTCACCCCCAACCCCTTCTGAGAATAAGGGCCTATCTATAGGTTAGGGAAATTATTTCTAGTCTGGTGCTCATGAGCAAAGCTTTGAGAGAAAAACTACTTTGAAAACACTGTGATCTTGAACATACTAAAATGGAACTCTTTTGAGCTGTTCTCTTTTCAAAGGCACTAAAAAGCACAGGAATGGTGGGAGGCTTACTGATAGCTGTCACCAGCCTACATCCTTTCTGTAGCAGCACCTCTGTTACCTTTACTTAGGTAGACAGTCTTGTCTTCCCTTACTTAGACATGACAGATTGTAATTTTAAGCCTATAAAAAATAAGGTCTGGGGGCTGGAGAGGTGGCTCAGAGGTTAAGAGCACTGACTGTTCTTCCAGAGGTCCTGAGTTCAATTCCCAGCAACCACACGGTGGCTCACAACCATCTGTAATGAGATCTGGTGCCCTCTTCTGTATACATAATAAATAAATCTTAAAAAAAAAAAAAAAAGGTCTGGAAGGTTGGCAGCAGGGGCATCCACATTCATGAGGTCACTTTCTTCCAGAACTATCACTAGCTTAACAAGGCGGCTCCTGGGTGGTGCTTCTCTCATCTTCCCATATTGGTAACCAGGCCATTCATTGTGCTACTAAGATGGACCATGAAGGGGCTTGACCAGTGCACATCTAGGAACCTGCCATCCTCCCACTGCTGGATTATGTGGAAAAGTACTGTGGTCCAATGGCCCAGATGGATTCAAGGGATCCTAGACGGCANATTAGGACAGGAACTAGTGATACACACACATCAATGCTTGCTGGCTCTCTATTAACTGAAAAGCTTTTGGAAAGAGGAAAGGAATTCTTCAGTAGAAATTCCAGAAAGCCCTCAAATAAATGTATATAATAAAATACCACAGAAAGGACAACTAGTGGATCTCAGAAAAGATCCATTTAATGATTACTGAGACGGATCAAAACACAAACAACCAAAGAAGTGGTAACTTAGACTTTATCAAAATGAAAAGCTTTTGTATTGCAGAGGACTTCATCAAGAAAGTGATGTTTGGTAAGACAACCCATGCAGAGGGAAGAAGTATTTGCTGATGAATCTAACACAGTGGCACACACCTTTAATTCCTGGTACTCCAGAGGCAGAAACAGGCAGATCTCTAAGCTCAAGGCCAGGCAGAGATATACTGTGAGACTCTGTTTCAAAAAAAAAAGTATACAAACTACCAGCAAGCACAGGAAAAGATGCTCAACGTAGCAAGCCATTGAGAAAAGGCAAATTAAAATCCCACAGCAGGATGGCAGTAATCAAAGCCAGGTAAGTGAGTGAGGGTGCAGACAACTTAGAGTCTTCAAATTTCTGGGGGGAAAGAAGGACAATAAAGCCACTTCTTACACATGCACGCACGCACGATGTCAGTGGTGGGGATTGTTTGTATCACTTGAATTTTTTGCATTACTGGGGATTGAACCTAACACTTTTTTGCATGTTAAGCAAATCCTAGAAGTTGTCATTTTAAAAAGTTTGGCAGTTCCTAAGAGATATGAAAAGCAAATCCTGTTTTTTAACATAAAACTTGTACACAAATGTTCATAGTAGCAATGGTTATAACAAAAATGGAAGCAACTGATAATTCCCATACAATGGAATAAATATTATTAAGAATAACAAGGAGGGCTGGGAGGATGGCTCAGTGGTGAAGAGCATTTGCTGTGCTTGCAAAGGACCTGGGTTTGGTTCCCAGCACTCACATGATGGCATATAACCATTCATAACTCCAGTTCCTGGGGATCTCATACCCTATTTTGCCCTGCATGGGCACCATGCACATAAGGGGTACATTTACACACATACATACAAAACACGCAAACACATAAAAAAATAAGCGTAGAAACATTTTTAAATGGGAAAAAATGAATGAAAATACTCTGCTAACTGAAAAAAAAACCACAAAATATCATATATTGTATGATGCAATTTATAAGAGATGTCTACAATAGGGAAATACAACACAGACAGAAAGTGAATTGGTGGTTTAGTGCTAAAGGAGAATCTGCTGGGATGAAAGGTAAGAGATTTGTTTTTGAAGTGATGAAATAGTGTATTTGATAGAGAACTTGCTTCCAAGCTATAAAAAAAATAAGAAAATATTCTAAAATCATTTGTTGTGATGGTTGAACAATTTTGTATATACACTAAAAACCATGGTCCATGTTTTAAAAGTAAGCTTTTGCATAGTTTCATATAGGAACAATCTGATGAAGACTTTCTCTTTTGTTTCTAAATAGCATACAACCATCTAAAAACATTTGCAAACAAAAACAGGTAGAAAAGTTTTGGTGATGAAACAATCTTGAGTAATGTAAACAGAAATAAGTTTTGGGGTTGGTTTTAATCACAATATACTTTTCCAAAATTAAGACAAGAACATATCTTACATGCTGGGGTGGAATAAAACTTGAATGTGGTAGCCAGAGATCTAACTCAGATGTCTGAGGACTAGCCCAACATGTAGGATGCCTTGGACTTAATTCCCTCCCTACCAGGGCATAAAAGCAGATATAGTGATTCCAAGCCTGTAATAACAGCATTTGGGAGGCGGAGACAGAAGATGAGAAGTCCAAGGTCAGCCTCAATTACACAGGGAGTTTGGCCTATGTGACATCCTATATTTTTTAAACAAAACAAAACAAACCCTTCCAACCCCCGCCCTCATACCCTTTAAATATAGAAATGATGACAATGAGCAGAGATTCTGAAAGCAACTGCCCACACTGACTCTGGTGCAAGGGATGTGATTTATTAGGTGGTAGATGGGGATTAATGAAGACTCCTTGTTCTAGAAACAAAAGCATAACCACTTTTAATTATTTTAAGTGTATTTACAAGCACAGTTCACTTGGATCTGGAAATAAATACTTTCTTCTTTTTTGGCAATTTTCTAAAAGTTTTCCAACTTTTAAATTATGTGTATATGTATATAAATCTGTGTATGGGTTTGTACATGTATGAGTGCAGGGGTCCTCAGAGTCTAGAAGAGGAAGTTGGGACTAGGAATTCCTGTCCTCGGTAAGAGTACTACATGCTCTTAACTGTTTAGCTATCACTCTAGCCCTCCCAAATGAATGCTTTAAGGTAACAAAAATTACAGTAGCATGACACTGTGCCAAAAAGATATCCAGATTTGATATTTGAAGTAATGCAAGATAGGATCCTAAGTTCTATATATACTAATTATGGTAGTTTAAATATACTTGCCCCCTTCCCATAAGCTCATAGGGAGGGCACTATTAGGTGTGGCTTTGTTGTGGGGGGTATGGCCTTGTTGGAGGGAATGTGTCACTGTGGGGGGGGCGGACTTTGATGATTCCTATGCTCAGGATACCGACCAGTGTCACAGACCACTTCCTGTTGCCTTCTGATCAAGATGTAGCCAGCACCATGTCTGCTATACTCCCAGTCACCATGTTCCCCGCCACGATGATTGTTATAGTTTATTTAAAAATGGTGGGTGAACTCTTATACCCAAGGAATGCTCAATCATACCGCAAAGATACATGCTCAACTATGTTCATAGCAGCATTATTTGTAATAGCCAGAACCTGGAAACAACCTAAATGACCATCAACTGAAGAATGGATTAAGAAAATGTGGTGCATATACACAATGGAGTACTACTCAGCAGAGAAAAACAATGACCATATGATATTTGCAGGCAAATGGATGGAACTAGAAAATATCATCCTGAGTGAGGNAACCCAGACTCAGAAGGACAAANATGGNATGTACTCACTAATAGGTNGANACTAGATATAAACCAAAGGACAATCANNCTGCAACNCACAGATCCAGGGAGGCTACCTAGCAGGAAGGACCCTAGGATGACTGTAGCATAAAATAAGTTTTGGTTTTGCCCAATCACTGGGCATGCTTTAGTGAAACATTTCACTATTAGGATAAGAATTTGTAACCTGTATTTATGTTCAAGCTATCTGTATATCTCTCCTGCAGTTGTACATCAAATGTTTAAAAAAAATTAAAAAAAAATAAATAAAAACGGTGGGTGAGAGAGACTCACACCATGTGACAGAGCTCACGTGGAGGGTTTATTGGGGGAGGGGAAGGAAGAGACACAGAGTGCGGGCCTCTGTAACAAGAGGGGTGGAGAGGGGAGANTGGAAAGGCGGGTGGGGCCACTTTTTATGAGGGGACCTAGTGCATCTACAATGTAGCAGGTGAAACTGTCAGGACCTTGAGCAGGCAGAGTACTGCCTGAGTACTGGCAAGCGCATGCGCACAGGGATACGCATCCTACCAGGTCCCCAAAGGGCAGGCCAGGTAATGCCTGAATGTTAACAATGATAATGGGCTCAACTTCTGAAACTGTAAGCTACCAACTCAATTAAATGTTTTCCTTTATAGGAGTTGCTGTAGCAGGACGGTGGTGGCGCACACCTTTAATCCCAGCACTCGGGAGGCAGAGGCAGGCNGATCTCTGTGAGTTCGAGGCCAGCCTGGGCTAGAGAGTAAGTTTCAGGAAAGGCGCCAAAGCCACACAGAGAAATCCTGTCTCAAAAAAATCAAAGAGTTACAAAGGTCATGGTCATGGTGTCTCTTCACAGCAAGAAAGATGATAACTAAGACAGCAGTTGGTACTGGGGACTGGGGCATTACTGTGATAGGCCTCATCACGTTTTTGTGTGGGCTTTGGTACTTTGGGTTAGGAAAGCAGTGGACGCTTTAAGCACAGCCTAACGGGCCATCCTGGTGGGACATGGAAGACAGTGGGCTGCCAGTTATTTGAACTGGGGGGGGGGGGCTCCCTCAAGGGGTTTCAGAGGAGAAGAATTTTAGTATGTTGCCTACAGATCGTTCTTGTGATATTTTGGTGAAGAAAATGGCTTCATTTTGCCCTTGTCTGATGAGTCTGCCTGAGGCTAAAGTGAGGAGTTTTGTGTTGCTTCCGTTGGCAGAGGAAATCACAAAACAGCCTAGTATACACTCTGTTGTGTGGTTATTAGTGTTAACTCTGATGAAGATTTATAATGAAAAGGAACAAGCTGAGCAAATAAAAATTCAAAATGTACAGATTGAGAAAAAGGGCACCAGGAAGTGGAACAGAGCTAAATCCTGTGTTCAAGGAGATAAATGGATTAAGAAATAGAATAAAGGGAGTGGTGGCCTCAGGGCAAGATCCCACCCAGCTAAGTTTCCAACTTGTGAAAATGAACTAAAGAAAAACTTCCAGCCAGGTGTGGTGATGCACACCTTTAATCCCAGCACTGGGAAGGCAGAGAGGCTGGTGAATCTCTGACTTTGAGGCCAGCCTGGTCTAAAGATCCAGTTTCAGGACAGCCAAGCTTAGGGAGTGAAGGACAGAAAGCTGGTAAAGATGTACTTGAACAAGGAAGGGGCCATGTTCTAGCCTCAGTAAGCAGCAGATCTCAGCAGCTTTGGCCATGTGTTTCTGGAGTTTAGGATACAACAAAAGGGCTATGGAATTTGCTCCCGAGACTAAGTTAAGCCGCTGAGGCTAGGCATGTGTCTGGGGTGTCCCTGAATAGAGGCCTAAATGGAAGCTGTGAAGGTGAAGCCTGGATTGCCCTGGAGAACCCAGGATGTTAGAGATGCCAGAGCCATGGAATACCTGCCAAGGAGAGCTGCTAACAGGGAGCAAACCAGCCCAAGAGAAAGTAGTGTGTTGCAGTCAACAAAGCTGAACAGAGTTGGAGATGTGGAGAGTGTTTCAACATCAGACATGGAGATGCAGAGTTTGGAGTCTGCTCAGCCAGTTTTTGGTTTTGCTCTGGTCCAGTATTCTTCACTATGCTCCTTTCCCTACATCTTGGAATGACAATATGTATCCTGTATCATTGTATGTTGGAAGTACATGATTTGCTTTTTGATTGTGATTTTACAAGGGATTGCAGTTAAGAGACTGCATGAGTCTCTGAAGAGACTTTGGACTTTTAAATAAGTTTGGGACTATGGGGACTTTTGAAGTTGGACTAAATGCATTTTGCATTATGATACTGTTACAAGCTTATGGGGGCCAGGGAGTGGACTAAACCTCTGAAACTGTAAGCTGCCACCTCAATTAAATATTTTCCTTTGTAAGAGTTGCCGTGGTCATGGTGTCTCTTCATAGCAGTGGACACCCTAAGACATTAATTTTAATATATATTACATATTACAACATGCTATTATTTTTATTATTTATTTATTGAGTGTATGTGGGGGGAGTGCGCACATGTGCTGGCGTGCTCGTGTTGAGGTCAAAGGACAATTTGTGTAAGTTAGTTCTCTCTTACCACACAGGTCCTGGGTATTGAACTCAGTCATCAGTCTTGGTGGCAAGTGTCCCAGGCTGCAAAGCCATCTCAGTGGCCCTATATGCTATTTTTTTTTTTAAGATTGGGGTATATAGAAGGATGGAAATGACTTAAAGAATATGGGNATTTTTTTTTCAGATTTTATACCCATTTCTGATACTACATTTATATATCAAGATAAGTTTTAAGTGATTTAAAGATAGAATATATTGAGATTAGAAACAACAGAAGAAATAACAAGAGCTAGGCAGAAATTTCAAAATTCTGTACGTCCAACAAACAAAAGATGGCTAAAAGGGCCAATTAAAAACTATCTTGGGGCAGGAGGTATGGCTCAGCATTAGAAAACCTGCCTGATGTGGAAAGCCCTGGGTTCCATCCTCACCACTGCAAAGAACAACATAGCAAGTGAGTACTTACATAGTTCTGTTTTTTAAAATCTACATTAAAATCTACACATAAAAATGAGTAAGAGCCCAGAAGGGAAATGTAAGGTCTAAAGCGGTCCCCCAGAATGGCAGTGCTGGTAACAGTGTACTAAACAGAAGACGTTTAGCTAGGTGGGTAAACAGAAGCCTAAAGGTGGGCTTCTGTTGACCAGAAACTTCCCTTATTATACCCTCAAAAGTCAATTACCTGGGGCAAGGGTATCTAATTCCACCCGGTCAGTCTAAACCGTTAGAACTGCCCACAATCCAGAACCAGGTGTTCCCCATCCCACATTCAATAGTCATTACTAAAGGCCAATGTGATACATTTCCACACCACCACTGTCATATATTTTCCCTATGGGCATGCTCCCTCCACACTCCCCCTCCCCCATAAAGTCCCCACTATCATAGCCTGCGTGTTCTCTCTCTCTTGCCCAAGCTCAGAGGTGGCCTTTTGCCGCTGCCGACCACCCCCCCCCACTCCCCACTTAAATCTCTTTTATGAGGTCTGATGCACGGTTTGATTTTTGCAGCATTCTGCATTAGTCAGATAGGATCTCCTGGTGTCTGTGGACCCTTTTGGGGTCTGAGCTGCACTGGGACCTTATCCCTTATCCAGTTCACCCAAAAACAGACTCATCTTCTGGCACACTGATCGCTCAGGTCCCCCATCCATCAGTGGCAATTGCTAAGTTTCCCCTAAGCCTCTGGTATTCTTGGAGAGGAGGTACTCACTCCACTTCTGAAGCTTTCCCTTTCATTTTTGAGCTTGGTTTTCACCTTTTGGCTTCACTCNACAGCCCTGGTACCAGGTACTAAGTCTCCTCAGGCTATTAGCCCTAACCCCCGTTGAGTGCAGTGATGACCCACTGAATGGCTTGTGTCTTCCTTGTCTGTTTCTCCCTGAGTACTGGGGATACCCTGGACTACAGGCTTAGGACTTTCCTCTCTTCCTTACCCATGGGAATGGTGTTGTCCATACCTTATGATTCCTCCTTGGGATGCCTCTTAGAAAACTTTCAGCCTCTTCAGCTGGCACCCAACCTGAAGGGCTCCAAATTTATTCACTTTTGCTATCAAATCTGGCCTCAATACCCCTTAGATAATCATTCCAAATGTGACTAATGACACCCTAGATCCCAATATTATTTGGGACCTTTACAAATACTGCAAGTGATAGGGGGAACAGAAAGAGGTTCCCCACTCCCTATTTCTCTTTTCTCCACTCCAAAACCCCTGTTTGTTTTTGTCTGGTCTCTCCCCCATACCATGTAAATGAAAAGTGTGTGTGTGTGTGCATGTGTGTGTGTGTGTGGTAGGAGCAGCAAAGGACTAGGCTAGCAAGAGCTTGCACATGCCCTGCAAACACCCCTTGCTGGCTGGTGTGTCTCTTTATACCCTGCAGCATCCTCTACTAAGGTATCTACCAATCATTTGCTTTTGTTGGCTTCTGACACACAAATTTGATTATAAATTCTAGAGTCCGATTCTTCAGCTGCTACTTCCCTTTCAACCATTTGCCTCTCATGTCTCTGGGCTCTGGCATGCTATGCCCTCCACGCCCTCCACGTGGGCACCTACCTGTTTCTATGGCTCCTGCAGTCTGCTATACCTATGTGGACATCTCTCTTTTCTCCTGCTACCTGCTCTCTCTTTGTGCCTTCCTGGGCCTGTATAAGTTGCCAGTTTCCTTGCCTCCCTCTAGGAGCTGCCTGCTAAGTCCCCCAGCTTCCTTAAGTCCTTCTGGCCTCTGTGACCTTGTCCCTCCTGTCTTTCAGCTCCCTCCTGGAAGTCCTGCAGCTTCTGTACACCCTCGAGGTTTCTTCAATATTGGAACCCTGCCTTAGGTGGAGTTCCTGCTTTTTCCTCCTTGTCCTCTCCTTCTCTGTGCCGTAAGTGTCTCTCTGGATCCTGGAGTCTGCTATTCCCTTGGGGCACCCACCATGAGACAAGGTTTTACTTGCATCTCTCTGCTCTGGCCTGCTACACCCATTTGGGTCTTTCTACAAAGACACTTACTTACAGGTTCCCCCTTTCCCCTGCTCTCTCCTAGCTTTCAGTTCCACGTACTAAGCAGTCCTACAGCTTCTGCTCCTCAGCTCCCTCACAGAGCTTATAGAAATTCCCTCTGGTGGAATTTCATTTTGTGACCCTCTCTCCTCAACTCACACAGCTTTGCCTCGGTACAGATCAATGGTCCAAAAAAACTGGTGCAATTCATTTCTAAATTCTTACAAATCTTAACAACTGCCCCTGCACAAATGGTCCCTGTGGTAGTTTGAATGTAACTGGCTCCATTAATCTCATAGGGAGTGGCACTATTAGGAGGTGCAGCTCTGTTGGAGTGGGTATAGCCTTGTTAGAGGAAGTGTGTCACTATTGTTAGTATTTTGTTTTGCAGCGCTG
>LZPO01044387.1:833059-847651 GCA_001675575.1 Neotoma lepida
TGACCTTCATCCTGTCAATCATAGGACTGACCTTCATCCTGTCAATCATAGGACTGACCTTCATCCTGTCAATCATAGGACTGACCTTCATCCTGCCTTCCTTTTTCTTCTCTTTTCCATTCTCCTTTTCCAGGCAGCTGCTGAGATTTACAGCTTGCCTGCTCTGGGTTTTTCTTTTAAACTTAAATAAAATTGTCCTCATGCTTCTATTTGACTCTATTGTTGAATTCTTGTAATAATGAGACCAATAACTCCAAGATGGGACCCAGATTTCCTAAGTATCATCTGACAACCACAAAGAAACAACCTAAAAATTTATGATAACATATTTAGTGGCCTGTATGGGAAGTATTATTATATTATATTACAGAAGCTTTTCTGGGTCTGAGGACACAACANGGCCTTAGCTTGTTCCTAGGAGACCCAGATGACACCTCTGTTGAAGCCAGTTACAAATGGTGACCATCACTCCCACAGCTGTGAGAAAGGCTGAAGCAGAAGAAGAAGAATCTGTAGAAAAGGAGAGTCCAGAAATCAACAATTTGCAATTAAAAGTTGCAGCATAGTGAGGCCTCCACCAACCAGAGCTCCCCAGAGCCAAGTAATCATGCTTCAAAGCCCAAGTATGTGAGTGAGAAGGGCACTATGTGGTGTCCCTAAAAGGTCACTAACAAATGGTAGCTAACAAGTGCCTAGTTCCAGGAGATCCAACACTCTCTTCTGGCCTCCATGGACACTTGGCATGCATATGATGCACATACATACATTCATGCAAACACTTAACAAATAAAATCAAATCTTAAAACAAACAAAAAGCCCAGAAATCCTTTTTAAAAAAATCTGAGAGTTTTATTAAGGGAGATAAAACACCCCCCCCAAAAAAAACCAACAAAAAACAAACAAACAAAAAACCCTGATTTTTTTTTTTAACAAATAAATCCGCTGTTCACAAATAGATAAGAAAGATGAAAGCTTTTGGCCTTTAAATAATAATTCAAATTTTTATTTTTAAAAATCAGAGTTGGGGAGATGGCTCAGTGGGTAAAGTACAGAGGATGTCCTTTGACATCACACACATGCCATGGCAGGAACACAGAGGCACCACACACACACACACTCTCTCTCTCTCTCTCTCTCTCTCTCTCTCTCTCTCTCTCTCTCTCTCTCTCTCTCACTGGTACATCAGAGGTGGAGCTAGGAATGAAGCTGAAAGGTAACAAGTTCCTTGCACGTTCCACTTTTCTCTAAGAGTCATTAAAAGTAGATAAACTTGTGAAGAACTATAGCAACAGGTTAAAGTTGAAGAGTGAAGGCCAAGTTCCTTAATTAGCACAAGAAATAGCATAAATTCTTCAGGATGACTAAAATCTTATTGACTCTAATAGTGCTTAGAGTAACTAAAATATATTGATAGGAACAAAACACTGTATTAAATATGTAAAGTCTCATTTACATGGGCTTGATTACAGAAACTAAAAATATAAAATATTTCTTAAATAATGAAAAATTCAATGTATCATTACATTTATTTATTTTGGGTATATGGAGAGTGGGGTGGGACATGAGCATGCCATGTGGGTGTGTGGAGGTCAGAGGATAACTTGTAGGAATTGGTTCTCTCTTTCCACCACGTAGGTACAAGGAGTCGTGGGCTGTCAGGCTTAGTGGCAGGCTCCTTTACCTGTTAACCCCTCTCAGTAGCCCTTTTACTATTTCTAGAACTAGAAAAAGCAAAGATATCAGTCAGATCATACAATGTAACATTGGATTTGGAAAAGAATATTATGTAACAAATGGATCCCAGGAACTGCATGTGCCTATGCATGTGTGTATTTGTGTAAGTTAGTGTCTTTGGAAAGGAAGTACAAAGTAAAACAATGAAAATATCTGGTATTTGTGTCAGGAATCTGAGGTCTGTGACCAAGACACACAGACAGGTTCTCACTCATGTCTCCATTCCCCCTACTTAGTCTCCAGGAGATTCTATGCCCAAGTGAGGAGTGTAGCAGTATTTTGTTCCTATGCTATACAAGTACTCTCTCTGTGTGTGTGGTGACTGGAGGTTAGAAATATCTGTATCTCCATGGCCTTGGGAACTGTCAGGGCAGCTCTCACATCACCCTTGACCATGGCCAGGACCTCCTACTTAAGNAGGTTAACACATGTGCATGGCCCTCTATTTGAGAATGGTGAGAGAGCAGAGATGTGAAGTTATGGACAACTGAGCTAGTAGTTGTATTTTATGTAGTATGATGACTTAATGCATTAGAGTGACAACCTCTCATGGTAGACAACTCAGTATCGACTTCTGAGAGCTTTGCAGGCTGCCTGTTATCATCCTTTGTGTTCTGAAACAACTTCACTGCAGCTCTGCTCAAAGTGGTTCAATGGATGGAGATGGTGCTAAGGACTGCCAAGACAGAGAGGCAGGCTTCTCTGAGTCCTGGAGTGACAAGCTGCCCGTGCCCCTTGGGTTAGCAGACACAATATTTGTTCTGTTCACTTACGGTCTTCAAAACTCCTTTAAGCCTCTCACAACTGGTTTCAGACTTTTATAGCTAAAGATGTATAGCCTTTTAAGAAGAGATTTATGGAAGAATTAGGTGTAGATGAAAAGCGTCACCTAAAAAGTCTGACTTTCAAACCAGACACATGAACTCCAAAGCAAAATGGTATTTCCTAAATTTTTCCATTCATATCAAGCCAATCTTTTCCTTCTGGTCTGATTTCTTTTACCAAATTCCTTCCTTGCTTTCTTTTTTTAACCAAATATGGGAGATATTTACCCAAGTGTTCCTTAAAATAAATCTGTAGAGTCTTCCAAACTTCCTGCCCAATAAGAAACTCACTTCAGTGCACTTCAGGAAAGGACTCCCATTTGTTGAGCAGAAGTATGTTTGAAGAGAGAAGGGAATTGTTGAATTTCTATGAAATTGGCGCATGTATATGATATATATATATATATATATATACACACACACACACACACATATAAAATCATGACTTTTTAGAGCTTATTTATTTGTGTGTGGCTGAGTGGAGGCTGGAAGGACAACTTTTAGTCAGTTCTCTCTTCTCACTGTGGGCTTAGAGAACCAAACTCAAGTCATTAGGCTTGAGCAGCAAGTTGAACCATCCCGTCAGTCCATCACAGCTCTTTATAGAAGCAGATTTGCAGACATAGAGGAAAAGAGACATTAGATGGCTTAAAGACACTTGGCTTCTGCTAAGTAGAAGTATCACTCACATACAGGCTGCTTGGCTTTCACGGCCTATGCTCTGCACACCTCTCAATGTGCAAAGTGCTTATCATTCATTCATTCACTCCACAGACTCAAAGTACCCTGTACAAAGAACAACAAGGCCCAGAAGGGAATGAAGGTGGAAGAAGTAGAACTTAACATCTTTTGGGAAGAGAATATTTGCATGTCACAATGAAAGAGGGTTTTTCTAACTTGATGCTATTGATATTTGAAGTCAGATTATTCTTTTCTTCCTTGTTTTTTTAAAAATAGATTTACTTGTATTTATGTGTGTAAGTGTTTTGCTTGCATGTCTATGCACCAAGTGTGTGCCTGGTACCTGAGGAGGCCAGAAGAGGGTATTGAATCCCCTGGAACTGGAGTTACAGACATTTGTGAGTTGTCATGTGGGTGCTGGGAATTGAACCTGGGTCCTGTAGAAGAGCAACAGATGCTCTTAACTGTTGAATTATTGCTTCAGCCCCTTATTTTTAACAGACAAGTAATTATGTATTTCATTTTGTGGAGCCAGAGAGAATTCTCTGTGGTGGCAACTGTCCTGTGCACAATAGGATGCTGAGCAACAAGCCTGGCCTGTACCCCTTCAATTCCCTACCCCACCCTAACATTTTTCTGAAAACTAAAAAATGTCTCCAAATATTGTGCCTGGTTGAAACAATATATAAAAAAGCCTATAAAAATATGGACATGGGCTGGAGAGATGGTTCAGCAGATAAGAGTGCTACATTTTTGTTTGTTTTTTGAGACAAGGTTTTTCGGTCCTGACAGTCTTGACTGTCCTGGAACTGGCTTTGTAAACCAGGCTGGCCTCGAACTCACAGAGATCTGCTGGAATTAAAGGCATGCGCCCAGCTAAGAATGCTACTCTTGTTGAGAACCTGAGTTTGATTCCCAGCACCCATGTTGGATGGCTCACAACTTCCTGTAACTCCAGCTCCAAGGAATCAGAAACCTCCTTCTGGCCTCTGTGGGCATCTGCAAATAAGACACATACTTATAACTAAAAATAAAATTAAATTTAAATAGAAAAGAGATTGAAATAGGAAGTGTCCTACACAATGCATAGAATGCTTCTAGGGATGCCAAAGCAATGAGATGTAGTCATGTTGCTCTGTGCCAGATGACAAATACCTACTTGTTTTGCTGACTAGAGGCAGCATGCTGAGGTTAAAGACTGAAATGTAAAGCAGCAGCCAGCCACCTTTTTTCCTTCAGACACAAGGATTTCAATTCCATCATTCCTCTTGAAATGAGCTGAGCTGAACTTGAGTTAAGGACCAGGACACTCAAGTATTCCGGGAAACATCTGTGAGCAAAACCCCAAATAAGAGTGGTGTGCTGAAACTAAGCATCTCTCTTCCCATCTCAATACACAAGACTCAAAAAGGACTCTGAAGCTTACCAGACTCCTAAAACTTCCTGCCTCAGGTAAAGGCTCATCTTCATAATCTGTTTCTAGAAGGTCATGGCTGAAGGTTACATTCTAATTCAAGCCTCAAAGATACTGAGATGTTCTAGGACACTAAAAGTTCTTCCTATCTGTCTAGTCATTTATTGTTATACATTGCCCTCTATGGCCTGCATTGCCTACTCATTCCCACTGACTCTGCAACAGTCACAGAGCTTAGGTGAGTTCTGTGAGATGATCTTGCAGTAGGAACATAATGTTGGGTTAGTAAATTTAGATTTCAAATTTCATTCCATATTCTCAGAGATTAGGAACCCCAAAGAATTTTGTTTGTATGAGTTACAGCTATTTATATTTAGCTTTCTTAGGAACTAAAACATAAAGTTAGCACACAGAACACACAAGCACATAGTCCATTACTTGTGAGAAAGATGAAGTCAGCACATACAATGACACTCTTGGAAAGCTCCACCCACCAAACACTTCTGAGAGGATGGAGTTGAAAAAGACATATGGCACTGTAGTATACTATGAAAACAGTTCTGATCTTTTGAGTCCTGGAAAGAACTTTAGGGTCCCGGGCCACACCTTAAAACCTAAAGTGTTGGATTAACAACTACACTGGACCCAGAGAAGCCAGTGAGATAGATCCCAGAGAAGAACAGCCCTAAGCCCGAGGTATTTGTTGAAACCCATTCACCATCATGAGGCCATGGGTACTTTGGGGGAAATTTTCTTGTCTGTCTTTTTTGTTGTGTTCTCCTTTCTCATTTTTTAGTTTTGGTTTTTCAAGACCGAGTTTCCCTATGTTTCCCTGGCTGTCTTGGAACTGTGAGGACCAGACTGGCCTTGAACTCAGAGATCTGCCCATCCCCTTTCCTTTTCTTTTAAGCACCAACTGTTGGCATTAGTGTATCACATCCAGGCTTGGGTTAGTATCTGAGAGAATACATTTTTCCATGTCAGTTAGATTCATTTTCTTCTCCTCCATCTACTATATGGGGAAAAAAGAGCAGAAATGAAAGTACATTCACCTTTTAACCAAATTTTCTGTTCTGAACTACAGGCTATTGTCGATGCTGCTGTTTACCCTCCAGAACATGACAGTAGAAACCCACTGCTGAAGATATCACATCCTTGAGTCAGAACATAGAGAAATATGGATAATATCATCTAGAAGCATCTTCTCTACTGGCTAGCTAGCTTTCATAGCGCTGGAAGATGCTGTGTCTACTACAGAAAGAGAAGTGTAATCACCAGTCTCACCCAACTGTGAACCCTGTGAGTTACAACACTGTGCCCACTGGTGCAATCGTGGTGTTAACGTTATGAAGGTAACAATGGATTTAAGGTCCCACTCCAGGAGATGGAACCCATACCTGACACTGTTAACAAAGCCAAGAACCCATAGACAGGTCGGTTATGACCCTAAGGGAAAACCTACTACCATTATTCTACCAAATGGACATAGCAATAAAATACCTCCTAATGACTTACTGCTATCCCATACATCAGTGCATGTCTCAGCCCTCAGAAGAGAAATTGCTTCTTATGGTAGATGCAATTAATTGAGAGACCCACAACAGGTNGACATACAGAGAATAAGAGACTTCAGAGCTCTCAGTCCTAAATGAATGTCTATATTACACACCTCCTCTCAAGGCTCAGGGATCTATTTGGAAGAGGAGGCTGAAAGACTGTTAAGAGCCACTGTGGTGGATGACTTCAAGAAACTGTTTTCCAAGAACAATAGGCAGATGGACATATATACTCCTAATGATTGTGATAACATGCNTAAGACCTGCAAAAATTCAAGCCAGACAAAACCCTGGTATGGAAGAACGGAGGTGGGCATGAAGTCCCATCCCTGCTCGAGGAGCTTTGACATCTAATTGCTGCTGGGAGAGGGAGAGTCAGTTTTCTTTAATGGTGTGGCACCTGGTATACTGATCACACTCCAGGGCAGGCCTCATGCTCAGGAGTAGTAGGTCAACACAAACTGGACTCAATGTGGGCAGAGAGCAAGAGAGGGAGAAAAAGAGAAAACTTAAGTTGGGTGGTTAGTGAGGATGAGCTGGGAAAGAGGGATGAATATGATCAAAACTCATTATATGATATTCTCACAGCATTGTTATTTTTTTAAAAAGGCACTTCATTAACAAGAACAACAAAAACCACAAACAAACTTATCTATTTTGAGAGCTGCAATCTGAAACACGAGGAAGACAACTTTCCTCGGACAGATTAACATACATAGGAGGATGGGGCTCTCCCATTTCTGCTCCTTTTTTTTCCTGTATACAAGGACTCAGAAGTATCAGGTATCCCTTCATGGAGCTACATTTTATCACTTCAGAAACAAAAACTTAGCACTGTTGCTGTTATTGCTATTTTGCTGTGCTTTGTTTTGTTTTGTTTTGTTTTGTTTATTGAGACAAGGCCTCACATTGGAGCCTAGGCTGGCCTGGGATTTATTACGTTGTCCATGCTGACCTCAAACTCATACTGATGCTCTTATCTCAGTTTCTCAAGTATTGGGATTCCAGTCATAAACCAACACGCTCCTCCTTATTATTAAAATTATTTATACCTACTGCTATCTACTTCATATACTGTGAAATTATTTAAGAGACACCACATTTTATTTGGGTAAAATCTATATAATACAAAATTTACCATATTAATTATTAAGNGCACAGGTCAGCAGCATGAAGTCAATCATGTCTATCAATAACCTCCAGAACCTTTTCATCTTTCCAAACGGAAAATTTCCACCTGCTTTTAAAACAAGCCTTTATGCTCCTGGATGCCAGAGTCTGGCAACCATTTATTTCACTCTGTTTTTCTGGGTTTCACTATAAAAGCAATACAACTTTGGATGCTAAAAGAAACAGAAAGATGATAAGGAAAGGAGAGAGCAAGAAAATATAGGTAATGAAAGCCACTTTGTTTAGTATATTCATTTGTGCTAGAACACTGACCAACAGTAGATACACTCTCTCCTTTAGACCCCGCTCCTATTTAGAGAGGTTGGAACAGGCAAAGGGGTGAGTGACTGCAGGGGTCACAGATCTTGAGAAGGTAGAAACTAGGTTGAAATTAGGCTCTAACTTGGTGGTAGAGTGCTTGTATAGCATGGGGAGGCCCTAGTTTCAATTCTCAGTATGGAAAACAAACAGTTACAACTGGGGTTTAAACCTTGATTAAAGGAAGACACCCCTTGGCTCTGACTTCTGGTCATCTTGGTCACCAGGTGTATGAGTCAGAGCTTACTAGAGAAACACAAAACTAAAGCAGCAAGATTTGTATTTTTTCTTTGCAATGCCATTTCTGAGACTCTGGTCTGGATGAGGGAGTAGCCTAAGCACTAGGTACAGTTCTCTCTCAGCCTTCACCCTCGGTTTCCCTGTAGTTTACCAGGAGGGCCAGTTTTTAGAACAGTTCTGCTCATGGCACAGCAGGCTTCTTCCCTGTCACTCTGTGGGCTATTTAGTCTCTGAACTGCATGTCTAAGAGTGAAAATGGTACAGGGCAGAGGCAAACATGACTCCTTAGTAACTCCTTAGGTAAAAAGGATGGATGTGTGGGCCTACTCAGTTCCCTAAGACACTCTGTAGCAAAGGGTACCTGATCCTCTCTGTCCAGCCTTGATGCCACAGCCAAAGGAGCATCCCCNGGGCCAGATCTTATGATACAGTCATTCTATCAGAATCCTTTAGTAGCTCCATGAAGACCAAATTCCTCAACATGAAAGCTTTCTTCCTCAGAACTTTCTGTACCCTTAGAGAACCTCTGGCTCCCTTTACTCTACTCTGTTCTTCCCCCATCTCCTGCTTTCATAGTCCATTTTGGCTGGCATCCCTTCAATAACCATGACCACAGCCACATACAGATCTCTACTATGCAAGCACAAGGGACCCAAGAGTCTTCTCTCAGTAGACCNAACTGCAGGTGACCTGGCACTGAAAACACCACCCACCAGCTTGTGACAGCATTCTTCACTTAGCAACTACAGGTGCTTGTTTAGGGATAGCAGCCCAGCACTACCCCAGCCCTCAGCCCTCTGAAGAAAACATTTTCTTTCTACCTTCACACATGACAAGGTGAGACAGGCTTAGTTCCACAGTGTGTTTTCAGCTCCACAGGACAGCTGATCAGCCTAGAGAGTGCCTGATTTGAGATGGGTCAATGAATTCCCTTCTTGGAATCTTTTAGACTCAAAACCAGGAATGCTGGGATTGTATCTCCCACTGAGTAGGCAGGACAGGGGAGATAAAGCAGCTCTCCAAAGAGATCTGGGGAAGGGGCTGCTGACTTGGTGAGGAGTGGTAGTATCAGATGTAGGTTCTGTGATATTGCTCAGTCTTCAAAGCAAATCCCTTGTCTGTAGAGTGAGAGTTGTGACTACCATGTAGGAGCAACAGTCCAGACCACACCCGGGTGACACTGAAAGCAGCTGGTGTTTATTATCTAGAAGACTGGCCAAGACAAGAGGAGACAAGAAGTCAACGCTGGCGAAGTACTGAATAGTTCTGTTTCAGCTCCAGGCTCTTGTGAGCTGTGAGACCTCAAATCACNTGGAGAAGCTCACTAGGACTCAGTTTTCTGACCATAACATGGAAATGTGGACAAGATGTCGATGTGACAAGCAAAGACATCTACAGCTTCTAGCAGGCAGTGAGCAGCCACCCAGGACGACTGCTTTTGTACTCTGAACTCAGTGCTCTGCTAACACCTCACAGCCCTCTACCAATCAGAAAGGCCATGCTTCTTCACAAGGGCGCAATGCACCAAGAACTGAAGTTGCCTTTCTAAGGTCACTCAGCCAAGGTGGCATTTCTAACATCAAATTCTCTAAATACCTTTTTATTAACTTCCCCATACCATCTTCTGAAGCACNGGACACAGGCAGGCCCAGGCTTGCTGGATGTACTGGATTTCAAAAAGCAAGCACAGAATTGGTCTACCTGGGGTTTGGGGCTTATCCAGCCCGGAATTTCAGAATTCAGGCTAAGCGAATTCTGCTAGAAACTCTAGCACATCATGTGTGTCCCGACATGAGAATCTCCATGAATTCAATAGGTCATAATAGCCAAATTAAGATTAACCTCTTAAATTCTTTGCAGCCCTGTAAAATGCTTAAGAAACACTACAAAGCTGAAGAGCAGAAATGCCTGAGGCATACAGACTCTGCCCCCAAATGTCNATCCCACTATTTCCATTTCAGATCTGTAATGAAGGTATTAGGGAAGATCCTAACCATGATCCAGAAGCTCAGAGTATCAGACAAACAAGGTCCCAGAACAGCATCTCCACACTAAGTGCAAAGGAAACCACCCAACGGCTGCAGAGGTTTACCTGAGCCTGGCCTGAAGTGGGGCCTGGTTAGATGTCCTTCTTCCCTGTGGAGTTCATCCTTACCCCAACTCTAACTACCTAGCTGACCTTGTCTGTACCCTCCACAGAACTAAAAAGATTAGAAGAATGTGGTCATTAATTATTTTTCTCTCATGAGTTTAAAGTGCTGAACTCAAAACCCCTTGATAATAAACCAAGGTGATGAGGTTTTTTTTTTTTTTGCTTTAAAAAATAAAACTTGATTTGAACTCCTAGAGAGGCATTTATGTGTTTTAAAATCGTCAGGGTTTCAACTGATGATTTTCTATGGGCAGGAGAGGTCTGTGTCTAGCCCTCCTGGTTTCCGATAGGCTTTTCTGTGGTGACAGAGACAAGTCTCTACATCCACTCACAGCAGTTTTTGCACCCCCACTTCCACACTGGGCTGGCTGTTATGTTCTTCCTACGCCTTTTAACTTCTTTTTCTTTATTGCAGTGCTGGTGATGGAACCCAGTGCCTCATACATGCTAGGCAGAAGCTCTACCACCAAGCTACATTCCCAGCCCACTCACTCCCCATGCCTCTGTGCTTCTCCTTGCCTATAACTCCTTGCCATAGCCACTGAAAGCCAAGAAATAGAAGGAAAATCATACTGTCTGCAGGGGACTGGCATGCTGAGCTGCTGGGAGGATTGCTGTGCCTTCTCCCATAATACCAGAGTCTTTCTGTTTCTACTCTTGGGAAACCATAAAAGTAGAAAACAGAGTTGGCAAAGTTAATGAAATTAATGTTGAGAAAAGGAAGGAGGAGGAGGAAGAAAAAAGAGGAAGAAGAGGATTCATCACATCTCCTCTGCCAACCCATGTTTAAGGCAAACAGTAAACCATCTTACTTTGTCTGGCCCAGGCACCTTTACTAATGATTTTATTCAGATGCCAACTCTTAAGACAAACAGCAACAGCAAATATGCGCTACCTTGTGCCACACTACCAGTCCTAGCCTTTCCCAACAGAAATAAGTTGCTGCTCTTAGGAAGGTAGAACCACATGCTAAGCTCCTAGTCCCCCACAATCAATAAGCATTTCATGAAGAGTAAACATAAGAAGTGCTCCATGATTCAATACATATCTAAGGTTTCTATTCCCCTGGCTTCACAGAGCAGCAAGCCAAACCATATAAAACTCACCAAGTAAACCATGGTTCAGTTGATTCAGGCAGTGGAGGAAACAGTTTGATTCTGAGTGACTTCAACAAATGCCCGTCACTAAACTGTCTAAGGACAATAAAGGTTATACTTTGGGCCCTGTTACAACCCATTTATAGACACAAGAGATGGAGCCCCACGGGGCTGGGGAAAACAAATGAAGCCAGAAAGCTGAGCATGGTGCANCAGCAGCTTAAGCACAGCAGAAGTAAATGGCATATTTGAAACAGACACCTACAAGGAGAGCACTGTTCCTACACTTTGGATGTAGCTGGCATTTCTCCTAAGAAAACACTAACTCTCAAGAGGGTTACTGCTCCTAACCATCATTAAACAACTCTGGTCAACTACTGAAATGATGAAGTATCAAGGCTGAGCCACCTCAAACACCTTGATTCAACTTAGTGAACCATAAACCAAACAGGCTATAATTTGTATTAGGTTTTCTCCTCCAATGAAAGGGCAGGAAAACATGACAAGAGTCATGAAGCTTCTCAAAAGGCAAATTAGGCTTCTGAGGGTCTCCAGGACCAAAGACCTTCCAGGAGTGGTTGGCAAGAAATTCTTTACGTTTAGTGAGGGCTTCCTGTACCAATGCCACCTCTTTTTTGGCCTGGATATCCAAGAGAACCTCAGTTTCCAGGAACAGGACTCAGTTGTCTTCCCAGGGTACAAAGATCTGCAGCTTTGGGGAGCATAAAATGTCTAGGCAATAAGACTACTCTTAGGGACTACCTTTCCCCTAATCAAAAATTCAAATTACTTTCACAAAACCCTTCCTTTTAACAAAATGATCCACTTTAAAACAGGTTATGACCTATTAGATTAAAAGTTTCTGATAGATCGATTTCCAAAGTAAATTTATTTCTATCTTATACTGCTGTCAGAAGTTATACTGACCTTAGCAGCTAAAAAGCTTTTGTATTGTTTGCTAGTGCTTCTAAATGGTGTGCCAACAGCCATTAGTGGTACATGAGGTACCAAGCATTGCATCTCACCTCACCTCCTAGTCACCTGTGAGGTAAGTTCTAATACAGGGTCATAACTGCTGTCGGCTGTTCTGAAACTAAGGAAGCTCTAAATTCTAGGAGTTTTTCTATAATATACTTGGCAACAAAAATTAATGGACCTGAACTCATTTGGAGGCAAAGCAGCTGTGGGCTAACAGGAGGCTATTTAGATTTTAGTTATCCCACTTAATGTGAATATCCATGTGATTTGCTACACATATATGAATGTGTGTGATTACTGAGTATGGCCCCAGGTCCCAAAGGTTACTTAATAGACAATATACACCTTAATACTTTCCCAAACCTCTCAAATATTAGGTCTAAAACATCTGGCCCCAAAGGTATAAAATACAGTACTATAGGTTTCTAGTATCAACCCATTTCACAGATAAGAAGCTGAGACTCTGAGGGAAAGCAACTTGCCCAAAGCTACACAGTAGGCAGGGGTAGAACAGGCTTGGAGTGCTGTGCAGCATGGCTCTTCTCCAGAACCAGTTATTTGAAACTCAGAAAAACACTTAAGAAAGAAAAACACCAACCACAATGGCAGTGACACAGAAGGCCTGGTGCTTACCTTGCCCAGGACAGTGAGACATGGTTTGGGGTCCAATTCTGGCTGTTCGAGCTTCACCACTCCTACCCAGCCATATTCATACAAGTCCTCTTCATCATTGTTATTACACAGGCCCAGTGGGTGCATCTAGGAGACAGAGAGGAAAGAAAATGTCAACAGGCTGGCCAGAGACTGGCTNGACCCCTCCGTGCATTTCTCATTGCACACTAAGCCAAAGCCACCTCAAAACTTTAAACTTTAAGGCAGGGGATGGTTTTTCAATCTACAGGGAACTCCATTTCATTACAATGAGCTGAGGACTGGAGAGAGCACAATAAAATAACTAGAAATAGAAATTATAAGAGCTGGAGAAATAACAGTTAAGAGCACTGGCTGTTCTTCAGAGGACCCAGGTTCAACTCCCAACATGCACATGGCGGTTCACAACTGTCTATGACTCTGGTTCCAAAGGATCTGATGCCCTCTCCTGGCCTCCATAAGCACCAGCCCTGCATGTGCTACATACACAGATACATGCAAACAAAATATCCATACCCATAAAGATGAGATAAAGATATATGAGCATATATGCACACACTCATGCATATGCACATTTGTAGATGTATATGGAGGCCAGAGGCTGACGTAAGATGTCTTCTCAATCTCTTTCCACCTTATTTTTTGAGACACAGTCTTTAAGTGAACCTGGAGCTTTTCAATTCGGCTAGAATGGCTGGCCAGGAAGTCTCAGGGATCTTCTTGTCTCTGCCTATTCAGTGCTGGGATTACAAGTGTATACTACCATGCTCGGTTTTCATATGGTACTGGGGACTGAATTCAGGTCCTCATGTTTGCACAGAAAGCGTTTTATGGATTGAGCCAAGTCTTCAGCCCCGATAAATATATTTTATGGCTGCTATCTCTCTGCCTTGAAAGTAATGGTTGTCCAAAACAGAAGCCACCTGGTAAGAGGTAAGGAGAGAAAGAATCTCATATAAATGGCAATCTAAATTGCTATAATATCTTTAGATTAGTATTAAGCACCTTCTAGGACCAGCAGTAGTGGTGCACACCTTTAATCCCAGCACTTGGGAAGCAGAGGTAGGTGGATCTCTGTGAGTTTGAGGTCAGTCTGGTCTACCTAGTGAGTTCCAGGACAGCCAGGGCTGCATATATAGTGAGATCCTGTTTTGGGAAAAACAAAACAAAACAAAGAACCTTCTAGGTTCCACTATTCAATCCACTACACTACAGATAGGATAATAGCTCCAAAGTCATCCATATCCTAACCTTCAGACATATGAATTTACCTTACACAGTAAGACACTCTGGCAGATACGACTAAGCATGACGAAATGGACATTTCCTGGACTCCAGATAGGTTAGTGTATCAAGATCAGTGTTGTTCTAAGCTAGCAGACCTGTAATAACCTGTAGCAGCAAATAGAAAGCTAATGCATATTGTTCCTTTCTTATTTTATGGNTGAAAACAAAAGTTCAAAGTAAATGACCTTGTTTTCCATGACAACATAGGCAAGCGAGTACAACAGATTCCGCAGTGACTTCCCCTCTACCCACTTGTTCTGTGCCCCTTCCTGTGAGAGATAACTATCTGAGACAGAAAACACTAAAAGAGAAAATCCAGGAAAACAAGTTTCTAGCTCTATATTGGTTATAGTACAGGGCAATGTGCTTTTTAATGTGGACAGCAAGAGGAGCTAAGACGCTCAGTGGGAGGGGTGTCTAAAGCTGAAGGGCCTCACCGGGCGGTGGTGGCGCACGCCTTTAATCCCAGCACTCGGGAGGCAGAGGCAGG
>LZPO01044387.1:870825-885370 GCA_001675575.1 Neotoma lepida
CAAAAAACCAAAAACCCTCACCCTTCCCCTGGGAACAATCTTTGTCAGGCATGGTGGTACACTCAAAAGACAGGCAAAGATATCAGAAGTTCTAAGCCAGTCTGAGCTATGTAAGACCCTATCTTTATTTTTAGTGCGTGTATGTCCCTGTATGTGGATGCATGTATAGAGGTCAAAGATCAACTTTGGGTGTCCTTCCTCAGGAGCGATCTTGCATTTTGAGACAAGGTCTCTCACCAAGACCTGGGATGCAGCAATTAGGCTAAACTGGCTGGTGAGCCCCAGGAATCCACCTGTCTTCTGTCTCCCGAGTCCTGGGATTATGTGCCCTGAACCTCAACTTTTACACAGATGCTGGGGTGGGGGTGTTCATACTCAAGTCCTCATGTTTACTTTACTAACTNAACTATCTTCCTAGTCTAATCCTTTTTAAAAAACAAACAGCTGGTGTGGCTGAGTGCCTTTAATTCCCCAGCACTGGAGAGGCAGAAGTAGGTAGAACTGAATTTGATGCCAACCTGGTCTACAGAGTGAGATTCCATCTCAAAAAACAAACAAACAAAAATCCAAAAAGAAACAAGATGCTCAAACAAGAAAAACAATACCAAATTCACATAATTTTCTATCAACTCTAAGATACTGTTGATCATTACACTCTGGTCTCCCCCTTTCTTTCTTTTAAGATAGGATATGCGATATAGCCCTGGCTGGCCTAGAACTTGGTATATAAACCAGGTTACTCAATCAGTTTGGGGAGGGGAAACTGCAATTGGGGTGTAATTTATGAGCAAGCAAACAAACACAAATAGAAAGGGGGGAGATATTTCAGTTTCAGAGTTGATAAAAAGAGAAAAGCATGAGAATCAGCAAAATAATTCTGTCAATTTTTCAAATTGCAATCACTTTTTAAAGAGCAATGTGTGTGTGTATGTATGTATGTACGTATCCATGTATGTATTTTTTTTTAAATTAAAATACATACTGAGTATGCAGCCTTGGCTGGTTTAGAACTCACTATGTAGATCAGGCTGGCCTCCCCAAGTGCTGAGATGAAAAGTGTGTACCGCCATGGCTATAGCAAAAAGAACAGTATTAANTTATGCATTGTGAACTGAACTGTCTCCCTAAAATTCTTGTGATGAAGTCCTATTCCCCAAAGTATTCCCACAGCTGAGGGCTTTAAGAAGTAAGTAGGGTTAGATGGGGTCACGGTAAGGCTGGCTGTGATGGGACAAGGGTTATAAGAAGAGGCACCAGACAAGTTTTGCCNTTCTTATTTCCTTTGCCTCCTGAGTAAACAGCAGGAAGGCTGGGAGCCAGCCAGCCAGTTCTCACCAGAAGCCAACCATGCTGGTAGTCTCATCTTGGTGTTAAAGCTTCCAGAACTGTGAGAAATNAATGGTTGCTGCTTAAGCAGCTCCATCTGTAGTGCTCTATTAGAGAAGCTAAGTGGACTTCTCTTTGACTACTTAGGTGACAAATACGGAAAACTGCAGCTGCCCCAGTGTTGGTCCTAATGAGCTGTGTACTAGGTTGGATTCTAGAGATACTTTTTATAGGAAACATATTTCATCTTTAAAATAAACCTATGATGTATAGCCACCAACATTCTCAGTTTTAGGGTGGTACACTAAATACCATGAAGGTAAGTAACCTGTAGTCATANGCAAGTGCCAAGAAAGAATTCCAGCACAGCACAGACATGTAGGTCCCAGGTCCCTGGTTTTCTAAAGTATAAGGCCCCTCTAGGTATATCCATAGGACACTGCCAATATTCTACCAAGAATGGAAAAGTCAAAAAATTCAACTTAACACATCTAAGTGCCATCAGTCAAGAGTCTGCTTACTGTCTGATGGATGACTGGCTGCAGAAAATGATCTTTCAGTATATAGTGGCATACTGGTCATTAGTGCACATCACTACAACTTATCCCAGAACCCTGAAGCTTTTGAAATATTGTGAAATGCTTAACTAAAAGCCCTCTTCATCTTCCTCATTCATATTCCACTCTTCAAGGGGGGAGGGGTACAGAAGGAAAAACAGGAACACACACTTTACTCAGTGTCAGGGCTAGCCTGTGGTTTTATAGCAACCTTTGGAGTCAACAAATTCTCCAGACTGACCTCTCCCAGGCTGTAGCCCTGCTCCTATAAGCTGTGGCTGGAATAGTGGCTGTGCCTGTGGCTGTAAGTAGAGCTCTTATCCAGAAGTGGCCAAATACTCCCTAAGATGAATGATCTGGCTTATGGATGGACAGCAGGGACATGGCTAGGATTCATTTCTAAGAATAATTATATATTAGTTGACCCAACAAACAGAGTCCTCCACCCACCAGTCTTTTCCCGTTAGTGTCATTGTGCAGGGCTGCATGCCATCTGACGCCCTTGATGCCAAGGACTACTCTGAGCACTCTATGATGAATGGGGCCGCTGGGGTTGTGCAACATGCTGGCCCTCCTGCACGCATGCAGAAGTAGCTCAGATTTCTAATAATACTGGGAAGATGACCAAAGACAATCTCAAGTTGGGAAGAAACCTGATACACACTTTGATCATCAAAGAGGAAGGCTAGGGGAACCTCACGACCATTACACTTCCTTAATTTAGGAGACTGCTACTACCTTATTCTGATATTTAATTCAAAATATTTGATACCCAGGACTCTGTCTGAGTGGGTTAATACTCATGGCTCTCGTACCAATAAATCCAAACATACATAAGAATCTTTTATTTTTATTTCTTNNAANNTCCAAAGCTCATTCTTATACCTAATATACCTCCATCAATTCCTAATTCAGAGCAATATGTACATTTAAAAGTGTACATTCTCAAACATGTTAATTTTTTAACTTTCAAAGTTCACACCAGAAAAATTAACTCAAGCCAGAGACTATGCTCACAAACAATTTTAATGGAAGTAGACTGTTCTTTTCCCTCAAGCAAAGCAGAACAACTATGCAATGCCTTTGTGTTTGGTGCTCAAAACCGTGAATGGGAATAGTTTCCCAAAGTCACCAATATACAAAAGAACCAAACAAAATCATGAAAATACAAGGAAATAAAAAAAGTTTCTACACTGAAAGGAACTGTTCTTTTGATAAAGAGAGGTTCAAACATATTTTAAATATTTTTAAACAAAGGCCTAGCTGATGTCCCTTAATCCATCCATCCAGCTCAACTTTCTGCTTAGGCAGCTGCTGCAATGGAGTGCCCATCTAGAAGGGAGGGCCACAGCATTTCCTCAGTGCCCTGCATTCCTGGGGGACAAGGGACTCACCAAGGTTAACAGCAATCTTCAACCTCCCATGCAAGTACAACAACATCTTCATAAAAGTTTTACAAGGACATCCTGGCACTAACCAAACTACCACGAAGGGTAATGTTTCGGGGCCCTGAGCATTCCAGCAGCTCGCTTTTCTTGGCTGCCTTTCCCAGCTGTGTGGTTGAAATCCTTGGTCAGCTGGGAACCCACAAAAGGGTACCATGGTGAAAGCACTTGGAGAAAATATGGCCAGAGAGTCCCATGTAGGGTCAAAGGCTCTGTGGTCCCCAGGAATGGGAAGCAGGTGAAGGCCAGTCAGGTTCAACCCCTCTGACCAGTACAGGACAAGAACGGGCAAAGGATGGAAGCAGACATACACAGTCACTTGTCTCTGGGCCCACTAACATTCTCCACCATCCTTCTAGAATACACCACCCTCAATATTGCATTCTTCATTAATGTGACCATATANCAAGCACTTCTCTGAAAAGGAACCTTGCATGGCGGGGGCAACAGGTCACCCTGGGAAACCATCAGTGAGGTGGCCTTATGAAACAGAAGGTGACAGTAACAGAAAGCTTGGGGCTATGGTGCACAGCAGTCAGCCTTGAGCCAAGATTCGTTTCTCAGGGCTGCTAGAGCAAAGCAGTACAAAGTGAGTAGCTTATACCACTGAAATTCATCGTCTTAACGTTTAGAAAGCTTTTTAAAAGTCTAAAGTCAAAGTATCAGCAAGGGCTGGTTCCTTCTGAGCACTATGAGGAAACTTTCAGGCTTTCTCAGCTTCTGGTAGTCTGTTGGCAACCATTAGTGATTCTTGGCTATATCACCAATCACTATCAGTCAGGAGTTCTCCTTGCCTAATTCTGTCTGTCCAAATTCTATCTTTTTTAAGGACATTAGCCATAATAGATTAGGACTCTCTCTAGTTACCTCATAGTACCTTGATTAGCTCTTTTATGTAGATCCTGACTCCAAATACAGCCAGTCAGTCTATGGTACTTGTGCTAGGGTTTCAACTCATAAATTTTAAGGGGGCAGAGTTTAGCCCATAAAAGGATCCTGAAGAGATCTACTGAAGTTGAAAAGGGAAGGGCCCTAGAGGAAGACATTAGCATTCTCATTCTTCAATGTCTTTCAAAATAAGTAACTATAAGAAGCCAAGTCTGTAATATCATGATGAAGAAATAATTTTTTTTAAGTAAGTGAAAATATGTGGGAGAGAGAGAAACAGGCAAGGTGCCACCTCAGAGAGAAATGAGGAAAAATGAGGTGTAAAACAATACATTCGTAGACTGTTTTGGCAGTGGCCTGTTGCCAGTAGCTATACAGTAGACTCTCAAAGTCTGGCAAGATATAAAAGAGGTCGAGGCTCAAAATACACTAATGGCCCAGCTACGGCTTCAGATGGAGTCATAATTGGCTGGGAAACTGGGCTTACCTTACAATTCCATGAATTGCTAAGTTGGAGTCTCATGCTATTCAGTAGGGATTTACATAGCAAGGATCGGGTCATTGCCAGCCACTGGCCAGGACTTGAACTATACACCAGGCAAGGCTTTTCAGTGGGAGGACTATCCTAAGACACAAAAAGATATGGAAGAAAGTCTCTCTCCTGTGGGCCACAGCCACTGCTAATTCAAAACATGATGGGAAATAGCATATTTGCAAAGATGAAGAACATTGTCTTCTTAGAAAATAAGGAAGAAACTGGGAAAATATTTTATTTTTCAAAAAAGCTTCAATGGGAATAACCTTGAGATTTTAAATTCTGAGAAGATAAGGAAATAGGATAATTAAAAGGTTACACTACCAGTCTCACAGAAGCAAGGGCTTTCAAGACAATTTAGCTCCAATTCCATTAAATGCTATCTGGACCACCAATTCCCCAAGTCCAATCTGTAAGCTCTGGGGTCAGGTGAGCTGTGGTATCCCTCAAACTCTTCAAGTAAAATGTGAAGGCCAAATATGTTTGTAAGAATACAAAGACAATGTGTCTTAGGGATTTATTGCTGTGAAGAAATACCATGACCACAGCCAACTCTTATAAAGGAAAACATTTAATTGGGGCTGGCTTACAAGTCATAGGTTTAGTCCATTATCGTCAGGGCAGGAAGCATGGCAGCACACAGACAGACACAGTGCTAGAGAGGTGGCTGAGAGTTCTACATCTGGATCAGCAGGCAGCAGGAAGAGAGAATGACACTGGGCCTGGCTTAAGCATCTGAAACTTCAAAGCCCACTCCTAGTGACACACTGCCTCCAAAAAGGCCACACCTAATAGAGCCACTCCTTATGAACCTTTGTGGGCCATTTTCATTCAAGCCACATAATGTTTGCCTTTTATACTTAGGTGGCATTTATTCCAATGGTACAAAAGCAACAAAGAGAAAAGTTTCATAAAACCAGTGCAGTGGCACCACACTTCACTTTTAATCACTACACACACACACACACACACACACACACACACACACACACACACACACGTTTCCTAAAGAATGTCGGTAAAGCAATACCAATAGAGCAATAAAACTATCAATTTCATTAATTCTCAACCAAGTACACTTATTTGCATAGTTTCTTTTCTATGTGGCTTTTGCATGTGTATGTACTTTTTATTTTATACATGCACCCATAGATAGAGTCAGTGTGGAGTGTATTTCACTATCTCTCTCCACTTTATCTGTCACTGAACCCAGAGTTCACTGACGGTTAGCCTGGCTGGCCCGAGAGTTCCAGAGATTCACTTGTCTCACCCCCAATCCTTAGTACTAGGGTTACACTCATGACTACACCTGGCTTTGTGTGGTTTCTGAGGATCCCAACTCAGGTCCTTAGGCTTGCATGTCATGCACTCTAACTGACTAAGCCATCTTCCCAGTTCCTTGTTTTCACATTGTATGACAAAATGTGAATAATACATAAACCACTTCTGATTTACAATGAAACTTGTTTGATTTTGAGTTGCAAGCTAAACTAGCCATCTTTCCAGAGGACTCCATCCTACTTAAAAAGAATATCTGACAAGTATGGTTAAATCTCAGATATATTCATATGGTTATAGGACAGATATATCCAGATGGATACAGGGCAGACATTTTCTCCAATGAATAAAGAAAGCCCATAACTTCAAGAAAAATAATTGAAATTTTTATGTCCAGTGATAATTTGAATTTTCAAGTAAAAAGTAGTTTAGGAAACTATTTTTACCATCATGTACTTCACAGAATCCTGATATCAAAAGATCTTATTGTTGAGATAGGTGAATGAATGTGAATGAAGAATTTTAAAATGTTGTATAAGTAAATGTGTCATTATCTGAAGAGCTTCTTAACTAAGTGATTCAATATTTACTAAGACCAACACATTATAATACAAACTTATGAGTAAAGCAGCCATTCCAGGTACAGGAGTGACCAACAGATTTCATTATAAAACAGTATATGAAGAATTTGCTGATGTGCTTTCAAGTCCTACATTCAAGTCAACACATTTTTGAGAAAATATCTCTTCAGACAAGTATAGTAGCAGATGCCTAGGACTGCAGCATTTGGGAGGCAGGAGGCCCAGGAGTTCAGGGATAACTTGGCTACAGAATAAGACTCTGTTTCAAAAGGAGGAAGGGGAAACCTGGGCAGGAGGCCAGCAAAACAATTTAACAGGTAAAAGTATTCAATACCAGAACCCACATGGCAGAAGGAGAGAATAGACACTCATATGCTGTACTCTGACTGGTGCTCATGCATGAACATACGTACATACAAACACACACACACACACACAAAATTTTAAAGAGTAAATGTTAAAAAAAACACCTGAAAAACCCAAAATAAATAAACTAAACAAAGTCCTAAGTAAATGAAAACATGCTGGGTATGGTCACATGCTACACCTAGAATTAGAGGACAGGCTGGGCTCCATGAAACAAGACCCTGTCAGGAAGGAAGGAAGGAGGGAGGGAGCCAACAAACTATCTCTTGTTAAGTTCTCATAATATAAGTACTAAAGGATGTCCACAACTACCTTAGAAACATTAAAGAGTAATTTTTCTCAATAACATCTGTATACGGTCAGATTTTCTTCAGACACTTCAACTAATACATATAACAGACTAGACAGATAAATATAAATGATTTTATTGTGGTCAGACAAGCATTAAAGACATTTACAGGGCTGAGGATGCGGATCAATGGTACATCAATGTGGGAGTGGGAAGGGGAGCAGCGTAGCAAATATATAAAATAAGGCAGCTTTTCTTAAATCTTCCAAAACAAAAAATTATTTTTCATTAAAAACAAAAAACCAAATTATTTTGGGGCTAAAGAGATTATTACTCAGCAGTTAAGAACACTTATTACTCTTGCAGAAACCCAGGTCAGGTTCCTAAAATCCACATCAGGCAGTGCACAACCACCCCTAACTCCAGTTCCAGAGGATCTGACGCCTTCTGGCTTCCATGTCTATCTGCACATACATGTGGTACACATAAACTCATATAGACACACACAAACATAAATAAAAGTAATAAATACATTTTAAAGCTCATTTGGTCAATAGGTAATAGGTTTTTAAATTACTTTTAAATAAACTTTAAAATATTTTTAAATGTCCAATTTTTTATATGGAAACTCTCAATAGATTTAACCCACTGAAGAAAATCACTTTGTGACCATGAATTCAATAATAATACAAATATCATGATTGAAATGGACAAAGGATCTAATAGACATATCTCTAAAGAACATGTAAGAATGACCAATGAGCACATACAAAGATACTCAGTACCATTAGCCATCAGAGAGCAAATCAAAGCCAGCATGCCTAAGATCCCAGCACTTGGATAGATGAAACAGGAAGACTGCCTCAAGTTTAATGCCAGCCTGGGTTTTGTAGTAAGTACCAGGCTGGTCAGGACTACACAGTAGGCTGTTGTCTCGGGCCAGCCACGCTAACCAGTAAGAAAAAGAAAAACAAATGAATAATGACAACAAAACCCCATAATGAGATATCACTTTACATCTACTACAGGATGGCTAACATTAGAAAGATAAATCATTAAAGGAGGAAGGATGGTACTGGAGAGAAGGCTAGGCAGTTCAGAGCACATACTGGTGGCTGGAGAGATGCTGGCTGCTCTTCCAAAGGATCCAGGTTCAATTCTCAGCACCCACATGGCAGCTCACAACTGTCTGTAACTCCATTTCCAAGTATCCGACACCCTCAAAACAGACATACATGCATGCAAAACACAAATGCATATAAAATACTTTTTTTTAAAAAGCAGCACAGTACGTTCTTGCAGAAAACCCAATTCAGTTCCCAGCCTGTAACTCCAACTCCAGTTGCCTCTGTCAGGAACTGTATTCACATTCACATACCCCCTACACAGATACATACATATAATTAAAAATTAAAGTCTGCTTTTAAAAGATAAATCACAGGGCTAGAGAGAGGGCGCAGTAGTTAAGGGCACCATTTGCTACTCTCGTAGGAGACGCAGGTTCAGTTTCCATCATGGCNTCTCACGACCACCCATAAGCCCAGCACCAGAGACTAACACATTTTCTGCTGGCACCAGGTATGCAGGAGGCAAAACACCCATACACATAAAAAAAAATAAAATCATGCCAGGCCATGGTGGCGCATGTCTTTAATACCAGCACTTGGGAGGCAGAGGCAGGTGGATCTCTGAGTTCAAGGTCAGCCTGGTCTACAGAGCAAGTTTCAGGACAGCTATACAAAGAAACCCTGTCTCAAAAAAACTGAAGTAATAATAATAAAAATAAATGATAAAATCATGATTAAAAAAGAAGATAATTTATAGTCAGTGTTAATGAGGACATAGGGAAATTAAAGGCCCCACACCTTGCTGACAGGAACATAAGATGGTATAGCCACATTGGAAAGGTCTACCAACTGCTCAAAANGTGAAATAGGGTGACTAAATGAAGCAGCAATTCCTCTCTAACCTTTTACCCAAAAGAAATGAAAATGTGTCCACACAAACATGTGCATGAATGTTAACAGCGATATTATTCATAACCAGAGTAAAAAGAACCCAAATGTCCAATAATTGATGGTTGGATTAATAAAATTAGGAATACCCACAGTATAATACTCAGCAATAAATGGTTGATAACAAACATACTCGTAAAAGAATATTTTAATGGCACCTATGGATTCTCATGTGCTTATTTACAGGAATCCAATTAGAAGTGTTAAAAATATGAACTCTTGCACATGGGCAGCACTGATTGCACTCAGTGAGTCAGGATGTGGGGGTGTCCAGGAGGAGTTGGAGGGGGTGGATATGAACTAAATACATTTTATTCATGTATTGAAATAACCGAAGAATGGTTTAAGAAAAAAACTCTCAAAAAGAGCCAACTCTAACCTTGTTCGTCTTTCAAAAATGGTGAACCTAAGGCTGGAGAGATGGCTCAATGGGTAGGTAAGAGGGTTTTCTGCCCAAGCATGAGAACCGGAGTTCAGCTTTCTACATAATAAGCTGGCATGGCTGCAAACATTTGTAACCACAGTACTAGGGGAGATAGCTGGGACTTATTGGCCAGCCAACCTACTTGAAAATATGGGGAGCCCCAGGTTCAGTAAGAGACCCCTTCCAAGAGAATATGGTAGAGAGCAATCAAGAAAGACACCCAACATTCTCCTCTGGCCTCCATATGCACACACCTGTGCACACTCCCATAAACTATATATATATATATCACACATAAACCACATATACATGCACACAAAATTGTGAACCCAACAGAAGCACTGTACTGTGGTTTTATCCAGATCCCAGTACTCTAAATTCAACTCTAACCTTCCAAATGCCTGCTAATATTTAACCTTTTCTAGCTTTACAGAGTTCTCAAAAGGATGGTAACAACGAAGACCAAAGAACCAAAAGGTTGAGAGCCCAGGGTTTCACAGCTACATCATCTCCCAACTCAACCAACCTCATAACCAAGTGTGCCTCAACACATAGCACAGACTTTAACCCTCAGCAGCTACCACCACAAATGAAATTCTTGAGTCCCCATCTCATCCCTCTGATGCCTCTAGAATTGAGATCCAGGATCCAGAATTATTTCAACGACAGACAGACAGACTAGCTCCCAAGTCCACCACCATTCTCACCCACCTGTAAAGAATCCCCCTGGACTTTGTCATAACAGCTGGTTCAAGCACTAATTTCCATAACCTAGTAAATCATTTTGAAGTCAGGCATTACTGCATGATCACAGGAAGGTGACGCAAAAGACTGCTAAGGGATAGATTAAAATGCAACCTAAAGCCACAAAACACTTTTCACACAAAGAATGAGAGTGATTTTAACTTGTAAAAAGAAAATTAAGGGCTGTAGCTGGTAGTTCAATTAGCAAACTGCTTATCTAACATGCACTGGGTTCAATCCTCAGCACTGCATAAAATCAGGCACACAGATACATGCCTATAAATCCCTAATCCCAGCAACTGGGGAGGTGGGAGCAGAAGCAGGAACACAGGAATTTAAGGTCATCCTCCACAATGAGTTCGAAGCCAGCCTGGGTTACATTTTTTTTAAGCAAATCTACAAGCAGATTTAGGTAATATAGCAATCCCCAACAACAATAAAAAAAGAATAGAGGTGTTTATTTGCATAGTTTACCTATTAAGTAAGCATTTAACTTTAGGTTTTAAAAAATACTCTGAAAATGCTTGTGGGAGATGGAGAATCAAAATTAACTTCCTCAGCTTATTAAAAAAACAACTATAAGATAAAGAAAATGAAAGCATTAAAAAATCCTATTACAAAGGAACAGACTGTGTACAAGAGACCATGGTAGTCTTTTCCTCCCCTCTTCTAAGTACCACATGGGTTTTTATTTTTTAGTTAAACAAAATTAGGACTTTTTCTTTTCTTTTCTTGGATAAATTCCTAGAAGAAAAGGGGTTGGTCCAGGAATATGAGTATTTTGAGTCTTAACATATATATGCTCAAGCAGTCTTTCCACCAGCAGTGCATAAAGGGAGCCTGTTTTCTTCTACCTCTTAATGAAATGGAATGATTTTCTTGTAGCCTTTACTATTTAGATAGATTTTTGTTTAAGGCTTTTTCTGAAAAAATCATAATCCTGGGTTCTTTTGGAATCCTAGCTGTTTCACAAAGTCCTAATCCCCACCTTGTCCTAGGCAAGAGCACTGAGCTGAATCCGAATGCAAATCTTAGATGTATCCCCAGCACATCACGAGAACAAACAGGGAAGGGCCGTGGACCCTGGGATTCTGAAGTTTCAAATAAACAGCAAAGATGATGCTTCAGGGAAAATAGAGATGTTACAATGTATAAAGAGCTAGGTAATTTAGCAATTCTCAGAGTTCAGACTATACCAGAAAGCAAGTTTACTGCCAACATGCAGACCTTGGGAAGAGTAAGAGCAAAGAGTGGTATTCCCTTCCCCTCTTATGTATGTTAATCACATTATTAGAAAGATGAGAAGTCAATTAAGTAGTTTTAATAACCACTGAAGCATCTGTTTCCAAATTAACTAGGACCAGCCTGCAACATAAAGTTTATGAATGCATGACGAGGTGAGAGTGGGTGTGTGTGGATGTGTNCAGAGTAGCTTTCTCTCTTCTACCCTCTCCTTTTCCCCTCTCACTCCCTCTCCCCAAACCTCAGATTTCAGATAGAGAAAATGCATGCTGAGGGACACTGGGAACCCTAGAATAAAATGCACTAACAGCAGGCCCCTACCCCCAGCCTGGTAAACCTCTCATCTATAATCCAACATGAGAGACAACAGGCAAACAGCAAGAGGTCATCGTCAAAGGACTGGTTGCTAAGGGAAGCAAGTATAGAGGCAGTAAGCATGTCCCCATCAAAGTCCAGCAGCTGCAGAAGAACCACAAAGGTACAGCTCCCTTCAGAGTGGAGGAGGAGAAAGGGGGAGGGATGGAGGAGGAAGAGGAGGGGAAAACATCAAACCCTCAGCAGCTGCCCTGTGGAACATAAAACCTGGTAGTTTTGTGCTGTTCAACAAGGAAGAAAATAGAAAGAAAAAGAAACTTAAAAATATAAATAAATAAATAAATAAATAAATAAATAATCCCCGAACATGCTTTTAACGTACTAGTCAAATCTTTCAACAAATCTAAGATTGTTAGAGAAAGGTCACAGCTATGGAAAAAGCAAACACTAATGACAAAAGGAAAGGAAAAGCTTTGAGGACACACCAGAACAAATACGACCATCTCTTAATATAAAATGCTTTCCATTTTAGTCTAAAATACCCCTTCCCAATGCTGTGTCATGGAAATTTGTCTAAACTCAAGAATCTGAGAGCAATCAATCCGAGTAGAAGTAGCTCTCATTGTTCCAAATGAAAGACACAAGAGTCCACAGACCCTAAGTGGGTACCTCAAATAGTCCCTTTCATATTTGAGATCTCCAAATCTAGTATAGCCCACTGGCTTCTAGGAACAGAATAGGACTGGGGTTAGGGGATGGGGATGGCGTGCCATAGAGAAGCAAGTCTCATTCCCTCACTCTGAAGAAAAAGTACTTGGGACATAAGAGATTTGCACAGATCACTGATTTATAGAGAGGCCAACTTTTGGAACATAGCTCCAAGGACCAGCTATAACTATGAGACCTGGGAACCAGAAAGGGCTTAAAAGTTGCTCTTCATTGCTCGCCTTGTGGTTGCTACTAAATGGCTTCTTTGAAAGTGCTAGGTCTCTTCACACACACACACACACACACACACACACACTCTCTCTCTCTCTCTCTCTCTCTCTCTCTCTCTCTCTCTCTCTCTCTCTCTCCAACTATCCATCTGTAGGTTTTAGGAGGTTGTCACAATAGGAGTCAGGCTATAGGCAGGTGGGCATAACTGCATGCTCTTACCCCAGTTCCCTGTATCAATCATATACAGATAGCTGCTGTTGAGCCCTGCTCGGGAAAGTGTTCAGACCTTCAGATGGTGAAGTCTGGTCAGAAGCAGTGTCTGAAAGGGCTAGATTTGAGGAANATACCAGAGAGGCCCACAGTTCCATATAGGGGCAAAGCTAATTGGCCTGGGTCATTTATTTCACTTAGAAGTTAAAGACTTATGCTATCTTTTTATATCAGCAGATCTGTCATCATCATCATCTACAGATTTAAAATGCCCTGGNATGACTTGTTCAACTGTTGAAGAGTTTTTCTCAGTGACTGTCCTCAGCCAAGTACAAAAGACTAAACATGTCATTTTAAAAAGAATCTTGCCAGGCATGGTGGCACACTCCTTTAACACCAACAATTGGGAGGCAGAAGCAGGCAGACCACTGTGAGTTTCAGGCCAGCCACAGCTACAAAGTGAGACTCTGTCTCAAAAGAAAAACAAAGTTATTTTATCAGTGTGATGAGGTTAGAACAACCTATATAAAATTTCAACATTGACAAAGTGATCTGAAATTAAAATTTAAAAAAAAAGCAATAAAGAAACATCTCTGAATTCATACCAATATAAACTGGCATTACTCCAGACTGCTTGGTGCCATGCAGTAATAAACAGGCATGCTCACGCAGCATTAGGTGACTTCTGATTTTCTTCCCTAGTCGCAGCCACCACTGCCTGCTCACCACCTCAACTGCTAAGAAGCCTACTCTACTGTTGCTTTAATGTCAGAGGAAAACAGAAAAGAGGGGAGAGATGTAGTGTTTATTACCATGAAGACAGACCTCCTAAGGGCCTTTCACTTCTATGACCAAACACGGGCGAACTGAAGACAGAAGGGAGGCAGGGGGATTCACGATGCTAAGTCAAGTGCCTGAAAAGGAACTGTCCATAAAATGAACAATCTTAGTGGAATGAGTCCCATTACAGGTTGGTTATTTTTATTTAAATTTTTGGCTAAAACCATCAGAGGCTTTTACAATGATAACTTATAGAGTAAATTCCTGATGGTAACAGTGCACAACCAGAGATTAATTTTAAAGACCCAGTCAAATCCCCATCCAAAGAATGAGATGCTTGCTCCTGTCCTGGGAACCTTCTAAAGTCCTAAGGGGAAGATCTCAGTGGCCTGGGCCAGGCACCAGCAGCCTCTGAAGGGGAAGGCAGGGGCCTCTGAATGATCAGATTAAGTCTGAATAGGAGACCCTGTGATTACTTTTCTGAATAGTTGGCTTTCTCAAGGGGGAGCAACTGCTTTTATGAAAGAAAAGAAAAGAGAAGAGAAGAGAAGAGAAGAGAAGAGAAGAGAAGAGAAGAGAAGAGAAGAGAAGAGAAGAGAAGAGAAGAGAAG
>LZPO01044387.1:1028000-1038996 GCA_001675575.1 Neotoma lepida
TCAGTGGCATCTCTAATTTCACAGATAAAGTGGGGCTGGAGGAATAGTTGAGTGGCAGAACACTACACTAGGTTCTGGGTTCAGGCTCTAGCACAGCAAAACGAAGATAACCACGGTGATATAAGTTCATACCAGGGAATTTAGAAATGCAAGGAAAAATGAAACCACACGAATTCCCACTATGCAGACATTATTTGTCAGTCCACTACTATGTGCTAAACAGTGTTCTGATGTTTTCTTTTAAAGTTATTTTGTCCTTTTTCTTTTTCAAAATAGCTTCAGCTGGCCTAGACCTCCCTATGTAGCCCAGGCTGTCCTCAAACTGGCAACAAAGTGCTGAGATTACCGCCACGCCCGACTACATTTAGTTTTGAAATTATCTCATTTCCTAAACACACTCATTTTGCAAAATTTCCCCAGGTGTGTGTGCATGTGGGGGGGAGGGTGTGTGTGTGTGTGTCCGCTAACTCCAAACCGGAAATGCAACCGGTTCGATTTTCCGCTGCTCTAGTGGCCGACGTGGCGCCGGACATTAAAATGTGGTCGGGCTCGGGTAAGGATCTGTGAGACTCAGTCTGGAAATCTGGCCAGCGAGAAAAGCCTGTCATTCTTAGCGTCAGGGGCTGGGGACGCGTTTGCGGAGGACCCCGGCTTCCAGCAACCGGGTCTCCGTGCTCCACTGGCCCTCGGGCCCAGCTCGTCAGGAGGAGGACAGCTGAGCAGCCACGCTGGACACCCGCCCCGCCCGCGCCGGGCCCGCCCCCGGGCCTGTAGGACCAATGGGCGCTGAGATTAGCCGCGCGTCACGCGGTGCGGGCCTATCGCAGACGGCCACGACCCTAGAAAGGCTGGGCGCGGCGAGCGGCCACGGGGCGGTGGCGGCGCTGGCGTAGACGCTTCCTGGCCATGGTGGTGGTGGCAGCGGCGCCGAACGCGGCCGCGGCGGCCCCCAAAGTCCTGCTCCTATCGGGCCAGCCCGCCGCGGGCGGCCGGGCGCTGCCACTCATGGTGTCGGGTTCGCGGGCAGCAGGGTCCGAGGCGGGCGGGGCGCCGCAGGCTCGCAAGCGGCAGCGCCTCACGCATCTGAGCCCGGAGGAGAAGGCGCTGCGGAGGTGGGCCCGCCCGGCGGGGCTGGGGCGCGCGGGGCGGCAGGGCCGGGCATGGGACCCCCTTCGCGGGTGCACATCGGGAGGGCTCGGGAGGGAGGCGCGGAGCTGAGGTGGCAGCCCCTCCGAAGGGCTGCTCAAGCTCAGTCTGTCGGGGGAGGCTGACACTGGTCCTCTGCGAATGCTTGCTCTCGGTGGTCCCCGGGCAGGGACCGCTCCGCCTGTCATTGCAGCCGCTTAGGGACTCAACCCTGGGACCCGGGTCACCAGCCTCGGGCGGCCCGAGTTGATCTTGGGGAGGGACGGTTGGTAAGCGCCCCCGCCGCCTTCCTTCACGGATGTCGCCCCTGCACGGAGCCTGTGGGGCGGAATTGGAACGAGAAAGCCGCGGGGGAGGAGGGAAGATGCTTATGACGCAACGGGAATGTGTCAGCCCGGTGGTAAAATGAGACCCCGAGTTGACAGCCACACGGGAGAGAAGCAAATCTTCAAGGCCCACGGACAGACAGACAGCTGTGGTTTTTGTCTTTTTGAGAGGGGGAGCGTCAAAGTGTGTTTACCACTGTTTAGCCTTATTCTGTAAAGTCAACGAAAGCACCAGCTGGCCACATTTACAAATGAAGATACAGGAGAGCTGGAGATGACTCGGTTCGTTATGTTCCTTGTCTTCCTTCAGGAAACTGAAAAACAGAGTAGCAGCGCAGACTGCCCGAGATAGAAAGAAAGCCCGGATGAGCGAGCTGGAGCAGCAAGTGGTGGATTTGGAAGAAGAGGTAAAGCCTTCAGGCCATGCTTTCTTCCCTTCCATATCAGCCCCTGGAGTTCCCTGCCCATCCTAAGCTGCTGCAGCCCTTTAGAATACAACTCTAGTTGCCATTTAAAGTTTAACTAGCCTAGCAGATAGGCGGTGAGGGCAGATGTGACTCACTCCTGGCAGCTAGATACTATAGATAGACTGCTCAGAGATTAGCCGGGTCAGATCATTGCTGAACCCTTCAGCACTCCTGGCTCTGCCAAAGGCTCACTTAGCGCTGCCCTTCCTTCTAGGGTTCTCTTATCTAATCTGAGCAAGGCCTATTCTTTTCAAAGTTTTAACATNAGCTGGCTCTTAAAAGAAATGTGGGTCATATCAGTAGCAGTTAAAAAAAAACCCCTATTTTGTTAGGGATAACCCACCAGCCCCACTTTATTTTATACTCAGCATACAGAGTATTAGGTGTCATTAGGACATTTTCAAACAGCTTGTTTTAGTTGATTGATCTTCCCTGCCATTTTCCCCACACCCTCCTCCCCGCCCAGTATTCTTTGGCTTTCAGGGTATGGATCGTGTCCTCCCATCTCAACATCTCCTTTTACCCTCTCTTGGACTTCTAGTTTTTGTTTTTTTTAGGCGTTACACACATTTACACACACACACACACGGTAAGCTCTGTGTTTGGGCCACCTCACTTAAAATACTGAACAAATCTCTACATTTTCCTGCCAACTTCTGTTTTCTGAGCAGCTGAGGAGCGTTCCACTGTGTATGTACATCTTCATCTGGCTCATTCACCATCTGTTGATGGGCATCTAGGCTGCCTCCATTTCTTTGCTACTGGACCACTACCACTTGTATTAACACTTGTCAGTTCAAGACAGGATAGTGGATTTTTAAATTTTTAGTATTTTTTAATTAAAAAAAGATTATTTTGAGATAGGGTCTCAGGTTAGCNTGTAAATCATGGCAAGCCTCCTGTCTCAGCATGCTGATAGTACAGGCATGAAGCACCTTGTCATACTTTTTTTCCTTTTTAAACAGTGTATTAACACATATGTGAATTAAGGCTGCAGGTCACTTTTTTCCTGAAACCTGGAAGTAGTAGTTGTAGGAATTATGCTGTTTCTGACACCATTGATAACTTTTGCTTTGTTTTCAGACTGGCCTTGAACAACAGCTCTTCTGGCCTCTACCTGCTGAGTGATTAGTGACTTTTGTTTTTGGAGACCATTTCATGTGTCCCAGACTGGGCTCTAACTTGCTGTGTAGCCAAGGATGTCCCTGAATTTCTGTTCCTCCTGCTGGTATCTCCCACGTGCTGGGATTGCAGGCNTGAACCACCCATGCTAGTTTTACGCAGAGCTGGAGGTTGAACCCAGGGCTTCATGTGTGGTAGGGCACTCTACTAACTGATCTCTACCATTAGCCACCAGTGGCACAGTAGTTGGAACAACTGCATAAGCATAGAGTTTACCAGTTTAATGACAACACCAACTGTAGCAAATCATGTTTTAATAGCCTCTTCTGGATTTCCTTACAGAACCAAAAACTTCTGTTAGAAAATCAGCTTTTACGAGAGAAAACTCATGGCCTTGTGATTGAGAACCAAGAGTTAAGAACTCGCTTGGGAATGGATATGATGGCTACTGAAGAGGCTCCAGAGACAGAGTTCAAGGTAACTCTTTCGAGAACTGGCTGTGACATGAGTGGANTGTTTTCTTTTCCTTTTTGAGACAGGGTCTTAAGCTCTTAATTTTAGCTGGCCTTGAACCTGCATCAGTTCTCCTGCTTCTGCCTCCTAAAGAGTGGAACTCCAGGCATATGCCACCACGCCTAGCTGATCCGTCCTGAAAAGTTCCCTTAACTTTCTCCACATTCCTGTCAGGCAACACGTGCTTTCTTCACACTCATTCTTCAAGGGTGTAATTAAGTGCTACCAAGCCCNAAGAATCCAAGTAATTTACAGGGCTTTCAGAACAAGCATGAGCAACCACCAGTAGCCAGCAAGCTGTACCATGCAGGCATCAAATAGATGAGACTGCAAGGGCTAGTCAGGTTGGTGGGTCGGATTGGTCAGTTTTTCGTCGTTTTTTTTTTTTTAAGACGAAGTCTCTGTATGTAGCCCAGGTTGACCTTGAACTCATCCTCTTGCCATAGCCTCCTAAGTGCTGGCATTATAGGCATGAGCTTATTTGGCTTATTTCCTGGACTTTTTCTTTCCTTTTTTTGGAGATAGAGCCTCATGTAGCCNAGATTGGCCCCAAACTTGGTATGTAGCTGATAATCCTCTTGTCTCCACTTTCCAAGCGTTAACATTACAGGCATATGTTACTTTATTTGGTGTAGTTAATGTAAGCATGGTGTCTGTGCACATGAGTGTGGGTTTGTGTACATCTATGTAAATGTACAGAGGTGGAAGGGGATGTTGGATATCTTGCCCTATCACTCTTCACCTTATTCCTTTGAANCAGAGTACCTCACTCAATCTGGAGCTAGGCTGGTGGCCAGCAAACCCTGGTGATCCTCTTGTCTCTGCCTCCCTCAGTGTTGGGGTTACAGGCACAATTGTCATGCTCCACTTTTTACACTAGTGCTGAACTCNGGTCTTCATGCTTGCATAGCAAGGCTTATGCTCTGAGCCACCTCCCCAGCTCCTTTATAGCGTTTTGAAGAGCAGAGACCCACAGTTGCCTGGTATGCATTTCCTTGGAGACTTTTGGCTGTTTCCTCACTTTGGTNTTTCCTTCCAGGGAAATGGAGTAAGGCCGGTGGCCGGGTCTGCTGAGTCCGCAGCACTCAGACTACGTGCACCTCTGCAGCAGGTGCAGGCCCAGTTGTCACCTCCCCAGAACATCTTCCCATGGATTCTGACTCTGTTGACTCTTCAGACTCTGAGGTAGAGCTCATTCTGCCTTCCTAAAGTGCTATATGAGATTGGCTNATTCTGTAGTGNCTACATGATGTGTGACATGCCTACCCAGGCAGATGGAGAGAAAGAAGTTAGTGTTGGTAGGGTTAGGGGTGAGCATCAGTCACTTCCCTAATCTCCAGTGGTTTAGGTCATGAAGTGGGGAGAAGCTGTTCTGGTGGGTGGGTCCTGTAATCTGAGAGCATAAGGCCTAATTGACATTTTGGAACTCAGAACGAGGTGTTCCTGGTAGACTGTCACATTCATTCTAACAGTGAACTCTTTTGTTTTACCTTCTGCAGTCTGACATCCTTTTGGGCATTCTGGACAAGTTGGACCCTGTCATGTTTTTCAAATGTCCATCCCCAGAGTCTGCNAATCTGGAGGAACTCCCACAGGTCTACCCAGAAGGACCTAGTTCCTTACCAGCCTCCCTTTCTCTGTCAGTGGGGACCTCATCAGCCAAGCTGGAAGCCATTAATGAACTCATTCGTTTTGACCATGTATACACCAAGCCTCTAGTCTTAGAGATCCCCTCTGAGACAGAGAGCCAAACTAATGTGGTAGTGAAAATTGAGGAAGCACCTCNCAGCTCTTCAGAGGAAGATCACCCTGAAGTCATTGTCTCAGTGAAGAAAGAACCTTTGGAAGAAGACTTCATTCCCGAGCTGGGCATCTCAAACCTGCTGTCATCCAGCCACTGTCTGAGGCCNTCTTCCTGCCTGCTGGATGCTTACAGTGACTGTGGGTACGAGGGNTCCCCTTCGCCCTTCAGTGACATGTCTTCTCCACTGGGTACGGACCATTCTTGGGAGGACACTTTTGCCAATGAACTCTTTCCCCAACTGATTAGTGTCTAAAGAGCCACCCAACACTGGGCCCNTTTCCTTGACCATTACACCACCTTAGAGGATAGCAAATTCCTCTAACGTATTCTTTTCAACTTCATAGTGACTTCCAAGTATTGACTTGACACCCAGCTGTCTAAGGTATTCAAAAATATCATAATTCAAAACTACAACTTTTGAGATTCTTATTTTATCTTAAAGGTGGTAGTTTGCCCTACAATACAGGAGGATCATTTGACAGTTATTTCCCAGGCTAGCTTCAAACTATGGAGCTGAGGCTAGGCTGGAACCCCTGACCCTCCTGCCTCCACCTCCCAAGTGCTGGGCTTATACAGGTGTACACCTCCACACCTGTCTCTTGACATGTCCTAAAGTGGACTTGAGGTTTATGAATGGCCTTTGATCATTTCTCCTCCCCACTCTTGGCTTCCCAGGTTCCTTAGTTTACTTCTGCAAGCAAACACCAACCTGAGGGAGCTTGTTTTTCCTTATGTACAGTTCAAGTTCAAGAAGATCAAGAATCTTTGTTAAAATTATAGAAATTTACTATGTAAATGCTTGATGGAATCTTCTTGCTAGTGTAGCTTCTTGAAGGTGCTTTCTCCATTTATTTAAAACTACCCATGCAATTAAAACAGCAATGCAGCATCCTTGTTCTGTGATTTCTAGGGATACTTTCTCTTCATTGTTTGCTAGGGGAGAGTCAATTATCCAACTGAAGTGAGCACAGCACTTTTCAAAGTCCTCAAAATCTTTTCCATTTTGATTACTACCTGCTTTCACTCCTGTCACAAATGCCTCAGTCTTATTTTGAGACAGTTTCTTCAGGCCACTTGACCAATAAAACATCACAGCTACTACTAAGTGGCAGAGGTAGAACCCTAACCACCGGGTTTTTTTCGGTGGTGATAGGTGGGCAGTACTGGGTTATTAAACCTAAGATCTCTGCATGCTAGGCAAGTGTTACACCATTGAGCCTCCTTAACTACTTGTTTTGCNATCAAATATCAAGATTTGCCACAATCAGGGAGTATTCCTTGATTCAACTCTTGACACTTTTCAACCCGAGTAACCCAGGGGGCCAGATAATCAATTANAACTTGGAAAGAGGGACCGTAAAGACTNAACAAGACGAGTTATATGTACTTCACATCTGACAGGTGTCATCCTATGCACTGGGAAGTTCAGTTTTATCTCATGATACACTTGGAAAGGTTTTAATTCCTCATGGAATCTTAGTATAGGGGCTTATTTCTTAAGACTGGGCTGGGGGTACAGCTCAGTACAGTGCTTGNCTAGCATGCATGAGGCCTTGGTTCCATCTCTAGAACNAAAACAAATGAGCAAATCTATTGAGGAAGAAAGGCCTAGGGGTATATATAAATCAACTACCAAATTCCAGAGACAACATCGTCCTTTATGGTGTGTGCATTCTGTCCATGGCAAAGAACTCCATAAGCAGATGGACNCACTTCACCCCCACTTAGCATTTAAATATATCTTCCCTAGTAAGATTACTTTGGGGTGATCAAAGAAAGCCTACAGATAGAAGGAAGAATTCTGAGAGTCCAGTCAGCAGGGTCAGGCAGGCTACAGTTGCAGACAAATATAAGGTCATGTGTTGACTGCTATGATAGGAGGGATTCCCACATGAGCACTTGAGGGCAAGTCTGGATAGACCTGGCTGCTAAGTCTGTCACAGCCAATCCAGTGCTCAGCAACACAAGCTCGCCTAGGCTGAGTGCCAGTGTTGTAAACAGGAGGACTGCCTGCAGCTGCCCTGTGACTGAAAACTTCTCTCACCTTCTTCCCTCTGGACACTTGAGNACCAAGAATCTATTTAAGGCTTACACAGGCAGGTATGTTTGCCTCCATCCACAACAGCACCAGTCATTCTCATTTTATAGCATCACACTGAAGAAGCTGCTGCTGTGCCAACAGGACAGAACAGAGTCAAGATTGCAGGGTTTCACTTCCTGCACAGATGGCCAAAAATGACATCAACTTTGAGAAAACACCTGGTTTTCAAGGACATTTTCATATTGAAACACCAAACTGGCTAGATCCAAAAGTTGACATTTTTCTTCTATGAAACCAAATACTCTAATAAATGTAGTGTTATTCCAAAATTCAGACAAAAGGTGAAGTGATGGCTGCAGGCAAACCCCCTGGGACTCACAAAACAGCTATGCATCTGCCTCCTTGCTTTTCTATTAGANGAGATGAAGCTAAACAGACACATGGCCTACACATGAACTACTATTTCAAANTATCAGTTCAATTCTTGTCATCTAGGAACTTAAGAAACTTTTACTCTTGTGACTTTATAGATATCTATATTTTNGTATGCATGTCCATATATAGGTATGNATTCACCATGGGTACCTGTGTTGGGCCAGGGGTCAGCATATCTGGTGCAATCAGTATCCACCTTATTTTTTGAAACAAGCTCTCAAACTGAACCTGGAGCTCACAAATTCAGGTAGACTAGTTGGCCTAGGCTTNTAGATCCCCTACAAGCCTCAGGGATCCTCCTGTCTCTGCCTTCCCAAGTGCTAGGATGACAGGGACGCACCTTTCAACCCCTTTAAATGAGTGGTAGGGATCTGAACTCAGGTCATCCTGCTTGCAAGCCAAGCACTTTACTGACTGACACATCTCCCCCAGACCCTCCCTGTTTGTTTGAGACAGGGTCTCATGCAGCCCTGGCTGAGCTCAAAGTCAATATGGAGCAGACAATGATTCTGAACTTGGGATCTTCCTCNGTCCACCTCCCCAAACGCTGGGATCACAGGACTGTATTACCTCATTTTACCTTTCTGACTTCAATTTTTATTCTTTGACAACCACCTATACGTGTTTTAATCATACCCACCCCATTATCTTCACCTCCCTCCCATTGAACCCTCTCTTCCAATAGCCCCCCTTCTATCTTGTCTGCGTGTGTCCTGCTGAGTTTAATTAAGGCTGCTTATATGAGCATGGGTAGGTGGTGGTTTACTGTAGCATGGCAACTTACCAGTGGCTACACCACTGAAGAAAACAACTCTCCCTTTCCTCTTGACTTCTATCCTTCATGACGTAGGACGAGTGGATTACCCACCAAACTAATGCTGAAAAGTCACCATCAGTGTCTTGCAGGAGTTTGAGTTTCAGCACTGTTGAAAATGCCACTCTAAAATGCCAATGCTAGTCTAAGGAACTATGGGACTAANAGAGAACCAAACTAATACATACCAAATAATACACACAAATTTCCTTGAGTATCCATTCATCTTGTACTCAACCCTGGACCCAATGAGCCGGTTAGATACTGAACTGTCACCATCTATTCTAATCTTAGTTTCCAGCCTGTTATGTTAGATAACTTTTACCATGGTTTTCAAAATTTGGTCAAAATAAAACAGCATCTTGTTTTCTGCAACTGCAACCCAAAGATAAAGCACCCTGCCTCACTAGTCAGAGAACCAGTTAGCAAAGACTAATTGTAAATATGCAGGCAATACTGCCACCCAGTGACCTGTCAGCTCTTAGCAGAAGAACAATATGGACCAACATNACAGACTNTGCCTAGTCTCTGTCTCTAGGTTCCAACTCCACATTTGAANATTGAAGGATCAGTCACGAGGGTCAGCATCAGATGGTCCCCAGCAGTGACCTGCTCAGGTGGAAGCAGGCTGCTGGCACATTTACGAAGGCCAACAGCCTGCCCATTCTAAACAGCTCACTTTTAACCCAACAGTATCAAATTTCAGGACAAATATAAGTTTTCACTGATAGGATTCCTGCTTTAATTAAAATTCAAAGGAAAGCAAGAAAAAAAAATCTTTCATTTCCTTATGTACAGGATTAGATACTTTAGAAAGTTCAAAACACTTGTGTTTTATTGAAAATAATAAAATACAGAAAAGCCAGATTCTCATTTTTAAAGCAAAATTGACACCACCTTCCAGAATGTTCTTAGTACTGCACCGTTGACACTATTAAAGTCAAGGTCCAGATGCAGAGCAGCAAATGAACCTGCTAGTTAACGTTCCCCCTGTGCTTATTCCAAGTCCTGCCCTNTTTTCTAAATTTTACATTTTTATCTTTTCAAGAATAAGCAGTTTCTAACTGATTTAAATTATGAGAACTGGATTCTCATATTATTTCTTCATATTAAGACCAACAACAAAAACCCAACCCCCAAACCAAGAACCCAAAAAGAAACAAAACACCCCCCCACCCGACTCAAACTCAGAGAAACACACATTTGTTCATTGAAGCTCACCTGCTTTAGAGTAATTGCTGACCTTAACACATTAGCATACTGAGCCAATGTTTGATCCATGCTTCAAAAACTATGTAAGACGGAAAGACCTGTTTATTCCTTAGGAAAACCTTAAGGCAAAGCAAAAGCCTTATGCTAGAAAAGAAAACGGACCGCAGAGGCATCGGGGCTGTAGAGACAGTCAGATGAGTCAGCACCACAAGGATGAAGGTGATTTTTGTACAAACANGTGCAAGAAGATAAAGTCCAAAAAGGAGCATGAACATCACTTTCCTGCAGAAATAGGGATCATGTCAGATAAGGACTCNTGAAAAGTCTGTTTGCATCTTTGTTANAAGCCACCTCTTCTCTCCAGTGATTACCAAATGCATCAAAGACGCTTTGGGCCTTCGATAAGAGGCAGTCCTGGTGGTCTGTGCCCTTTGGAAAGCTGCNACTTCCTTCCCACTCTAACACTGGCTAACTCCAAACTCTGTGCAGCCCCTGCATGCTTCTAAATTGTACTAAACTTCTTAGCAGAGAGATTTTCTTTAAGGCTACAAACTTTGCAAGTTGGTCCCATTAAACAAGGCAGGAGTTTTCAAATGACACGAGTCAAACGTGCACATTTCAACAGAAGACAGTTTTCATTCATTCACCTCTGGGCCTGAGATGAAGAAACATTAGCTGGTTTCCAACTGGTTTCAATACTGGTTTGAAGCTTGAGTAATTACATTGTGTAGACATAAATATTTTGTTTAAATATTAAACATTAAACCTTTTCCTGACATCCAGACAGAAATAGAGAAAGCAAGAACAATAGGCAAGAGGAGAAACAGTCCACTGAACAGACTTTGACTCCTATGCCATCCACAGGAGGGGTTTCAGCATGGGTTGCAAAAATGCCTGGAAGCTAGTTTCTAAAAATTCACCTCTACTTGGCATAAACCTTTTCTTTTTTCCCCTACAAAGGGAGAAGAAACCCAGAAACTGAAGACTGATCTGAGGTGTTCTGCTGTGGAAAGAGCCAGCACACTTATCCTTATCTTCCACAGACTGCTCTACAGCGCTGAAGGATTGCTAAGCCTTCATTACATGACCTGCCATGCTGAAGAGTTCTTCCTGAGA
>LZPO01044388.1:3202-14627 GCA_001675575.1 Neotoma lepida
GACGACGACGACGATGACTGACAGACACAACAAGTGAACCAAGAGAGAGCTGAGAACCAAGAGAGCACATAGCCGAAATGGCAGGAATATGAAGAAATGAGAAGCTGGGGAAGGGAAGCATGTAGGCTGGAGAGGGGAGAAGAGCTGAGAGGACCCACAGGTACTGGGGAGCCTGGAGGCCTGCTTGCTTTGGGGATGCTAATAGACACCACAGTTAGCCATTTGTTCTGAGTTTCTTTTTGGACCTGACACTCATCACATTACAACAGGGAGCTTTTATGTTCTGTCAGTCTCCTCTTAAGTGGGTCCCAAATTCTGAGTTGTTGATGTAAAATAATGGTCCTTCTTTAAAGGAAATAAGAGCTTCTTTTGAGCCCAATATGACCATGGCTCTAGAACATGGATTCATGTAACCCTGAATGTTGTGATGAGTTCCACTGTGGAAGAGGGTATGTGAATCCATCTTTCTCTCTTCTCTCTCAGCAGCCTGGCCTAGAACTCATTCTTGGAATTTTATCATCCTGTCTCATTNGTTCCAATACTGGGGTTTCTGGCATGCACCACTGCTTCTGGCTGCAAAACAACCCTCTCCTCCTTCAGATATAGGGTCACACTGTAGCCCAGGCTTGCCTGGAACTCTTTATNTAGCCTAGGATAGCTTTGAATCCTGGTCCTCTCTAGTGCTGGGATTACAGGTTATTACATGACCCAGTATAGCCTGCAATCTCTCCATAATCACAATGTACTGCCCAGACACAAATAAACAAGCTGTAGGATGTTTATTACGGATGCAGCTTCTTCAGGGAACTTCAGTTCACAGGGGATATGCTGTGTCTCTCTCTGCAACCTTTGTGCCCCCTCGGATCATCAGCGCCCCAAGCGAACCCTGAGGGCTACGCCCTGAACCCTTTGTGGCCCCTACAACGCCAGCAGCCGTAGCCCCGCCTTCCCCTCGGGCTCGGTCCCGCCTTCTTCCTCCTCAGCCAATGAGTCAGTGGGGGGTGGGCGGGGCCACCCGATGACGTGCTGGGCGTCCTGCGAAGGGCGGGCCCTGTTTCCGGCTTGAGAAATCGTCGCGTTGCTGAGGCGCCGCCTCAGCCGGCAGTTAGCCGCCGCGCAGGGAGCGGCTCGGAGCGGTGGTCTCGGCCCCAGCGTCACCATGGGGGCCGTGCTGGGCGTCTTCTCCTTGGCCAGCTGGGTGAGTCCCGCGGTCGTGGTCCTCCGGGGCCTTCGGCGCGCGGGGAGTGGCTGTCAGGACGCCCCAGGCGGGCCCGGTCCTGTCCGAGGCCGGCAGAGAGGAGCGGGCAGGCCCGGGCTGCGCGGGGATCGGGGCCCCGGTAGACGGTGTCGCCCCGGTAGACGGTGTCCCGAGGTCGGGTGNGGCCGCTCCGCTGGCTCCCGGTGTGGGCGGAGGGTCGCGGAGCCCGGAACGCCATTGTTTACAATCTCGACGCCCCGCCCCCGCGAGCCTTCCGGACTCTGGGTTCCGGCGGGGTGGGAGGAGGACGGGCGATGCCGAGGTTCCTAGGCGGGGGTTCCTGAGGGGGTTGGAGGTGGCGTTGTGAAATTTAGGGTCGCTTGAGTAATTTTCTCTTCGTTGCTCGGCATATGCCAACGCTCCGTAGAACTGGTTGGGGAACGCGGATTTGAAGTCAGCCCGTGCGGTTCCACAGGGACTAGCTGTGGCNATTTATTTAATTAGTAGCTCTGCGGCCTAAACATTTTGGGATTNAACAATCTAGCATTTCTCTCCTCCCCAGCTGTTGGGAGGAGANATTAGTTGAATCACTTCGTCANTGTTAAAACATTTGNTTTTTTCCCGAGACAGGGTTTCTCTGTGTAGCTTTGGAGCCTGTCCTAGAACTCGCTCTGTAGNCCAGGCTGGCCTCGAACTCACAGAGATCCACCTGCCTCTGCCTCCCGAGTGCTGGGATTGAAGGCTGGCGCCACCACCGCCCGGCTGTTAAAACATTTAAAAAGTTAATTTTAGGGTTTGGGAAAGAGAATATACCGAATAATCTAACATCTGCTTCAGAGTAGCATGGTACCTTGAACCAGTTCCTAATTGTTTTCTCATTCCCGAACTGATGTGAACCAAGGATTCAGTCTCCACTTCATGTCAGTGGCATGTCTGAGGGCAGAAGTAACGTCGTAGGTATCTTGTGCATTTTCCCCTGGATAAACTCATTTCAGGTTTTGATTTAGTATGAAATGAAACTGAATGAATGAAAATGAAATAGAAATGGCTTGTATATTTTATTAATTCATTTTTTCCAGTATGGGGTTAGTAACAAGAATACAATGAAGGAAGAGAATAATAGGAAATTAAATGCTGTGGAGAGCCAGGCATGGGAGATCATTTATTACCTCAGCACTTGGGAAGCCCTATCTCAAAACAAGAAGGTGCAAATACAATTTCTGATAACCCAGAGGCTGTGGGTTTAATCTCCCAACTGCCAGTACCCGATCCATCTCCTACCCCACCCCTACCCCCCAAAAAAGGGGGCAGGATATCAAGGAGCCAAATTATGAAGATACTCATTGTATAGTTTTTATTTTTTACGTGATGTTTTTTATTTTTATTTTGGTATTTAAGATTGAACCCAGGACCTTGTTTATGGTATACACATCTCTGAGAGTCCCCCAGCCACACTCCCAGTTCCCATGCTGGCCTCTCATTCACAATCCTGATTTAGCCTGCAGAGTATTACAGGTGTGTGCTACCACTCCTGGCAAAGGATTTTTTGTTTGTTTGTTTTGTTTGAGACAGGGTTTCTCTGTGTAACAGCCTTAGCTGTCCTGGAACTAGCTCTGTAGACCAGGCTGGCCTCAAACTCACAGAGATCTACCTGCCTCTGCATCCTGAGTGCTGGGACTAAAGGCATGTGCCACCACTGCCCGGCCTGGCAAAGGATTTTAGCCTTTCCTTTTTTACTTTGTAGCCCAGGTTGGTCTTGAATTTGCAGCAATCCTCCTACCTTAGCCTACCTAGTGCTGGAATTACAGNTGTGAGCTCCCACAACTGGACTATATGTTTTAACAAAATGCTTCAAATTATTATTATTTGGGGGACAGGATTTCACTTTGTAGCCCAGCGCTGGGGTTACAGATGTGTAGCCTTGCCTGGCTTTTCTTTTTTTCCTGAAAAGAGCATATGTGTAAACCTGAGTTCTTTGTGATGAGTAACTCAGGCAGGTGATTAGATCTTGCTGGTTTTACAACTGATTAAGGGAAACAGGAAGAGGCAAAGGGGGATTTTAGCTTGAGGACACGGATTTTTGTCTTTTGAAAACTTAAGTGGGATGGATATGTGATGATTGTTTTTCACCAGCGTGAGAAGTGGTTCTTCCCTTGCTTTAAAACATCCCTTAAATGGGGATTTATGGCCACCTCATTTTCTAGAAGTTGCTCTTTTAAGTCAGATCCTCGAGGGAGGCTTTGAGACTCTAGGTTTTTGGCCTGAGCAACAACAGAAAGAGTTGAGTTGTCCTTTTTTGAAACGGGGCAAGACAGAGCATATAGTAGACAGGCAGACTGCATGGTAGTTACTGATTTCCTACTATGCAGAGGTGTAAAGTACAACACTACACATAGCCTCCCCTCAAGGTGTTTATGACCTAGAGAAGTAAAAGGTGTATTGGTTTGCTGGAACTTGATAGCAAAGTACCACAGATAAGTCTTGAGCAACAGCAATGGGTGGAAGCTAAGGATCTGTTCTATGGTGTTTCAGGGATGTTGCCTTCTGAGGTTGATGAGGAAATATGTGTCTCTGCCCTGTTGGTAGTCTTTTCACTTTCTTTGGCTTGTAGATTTAGGCTTGACAGGCCAGTAATGCCCAGGATGTGAACAATTCACCAAAGACAGAAAAAAGAACAATAGAGAGCTTATTAGATATGCTGTAGTATAGCTGCTGTGGGCAGGACAATAGAAACTATCTACCGTTCATTCTAAGGGGCTACTTTCATGGGATGGTGGCTCAAATCTGGCAGACGGTTTCAGTGTAGTGGTGGTGCCCTGGGTGGCTGTATGAGGTTCATTTCTTGATGGTTAGGCAGGATTTTTATTGTNTGCCTGAGAAATACATTTTACTATCTGTGCATGGTCAACGGGGGTAACTGGGGGCTCAAGCTTCAAGCAGAGTCCGAACATACTCATTAAACAGTGGAATAGGCTGGGCATAGTAGCACATACTTTTGATCCCAGCACTCTGGAGGCAGAGGTGGGCAGATCTATGAGATCGAGGCTAGCTCAGCTTGGTTTACAGAACAAGTTCCAGGACAGGCAGGGCTACATAGAGAGACTATGTCTAAAAAGGATAGANTTTTTTGTTTTTTTAACAGAGTTTCTCTGTGTAGAAACTGGCTGTTTCCCTGCCTGTCCTAGAACTCATTCTGTAGACCAGGATGGCCTTGAACTCAGAGTGATCTGCCTGCCTCTGCCTCCCAAGTACTGGGATTGAAGACATTCGTTCCTACAGCCCAGCAGGAATGGAATTTTTTTTACAGTGATATTTGGATGCCCTAAAATAAATTGCAGCCAAAGCTTGTTAAGGTTAACTCTTTCTGCTTCTGCTTAGAGGCAGCAGGGGCCGTGCCCTGAGCTCAGTCTATTTTGAGGCAAAAGTAGCCTTGTTCTGAGATTAGAGTAGTACCACACGAATCTTCATCTAGCTTTTCCCTGTATTGCAAATCAGAGTCTGAACTTCTCATTCTTGTGACATTGGTCTCATTGGAGCTTCTAAAAAAGTTTGTTTTATTTTTGAGATGGTGTTACATGTAGCCCTGGAATTTGCTTTTGTAGACCAGGCTGGCCTCAAATTTGTGGCCATCTTTTACATCTGCCTCTCAAGTATAGAGATTGTAGGCCTGTACCACCATGCCTGGCTCAAAACACCTGAATTACAGTAGCCAGATTTGCACTGTGATTTGGCTCTTTTGGACTGAGGCTGGCTAGTCTAGTTCATTCTTCAGAAGGGATTAAACTCTCCCATTTTCACAACTGAATTTAGGTTCCAGTTCTCTGAGAAGGGCAAACAGGTGTCTTTTCCAACAAAGGGCCATTTATCTACAAGGCCCTTACATTCAGGGTCAAGGGAAAGAACAAACACAGAGGGCGTGAGTCAGCCTCACAGTGTCTCAAGGACAAACCCAGCAGCCCCCTTCTGAGTCATGTCCAGGCTTGTGCAGATTTGTCCAAAAATGATAAGACTAAACCTCAGCCAATTAGAAATATACTAATGTAACTGCTGCTTTCTTAACCAGTTATGTATTTGACCCTGAAAGTCCCCTTAGCTGTGCTAAAAGGAGCCTGCAGGTCCCTCTTGGGGGAGGGTGGGGGCCATTTTTGTACAGGTGAATGACCCCACATGCATACTGGTATGATAAATGCTCTTTGTCTTTCATACTATTTGAGTCTGAGGTCTTCCTTCAGTGTTTCCTTGGACCCTAACNAGTTGGATATATCTACTGCAATATATTGAGTCCTTTCTAAGTCAGGCATTATGCGATTACTTTATAGTCCAGACATGTTATTCTTCACACAGTAATCTTGTTCAGATGATGAGTGGCATTAGGCTCATTTTACATCTTAGACAACTAGACTTTTAAGTTAATCAGCTTGCTCTAATACAAAAGCCTGATACATCTGTGAAAGATACAAAGATGATTGTTGAGACCATGTCATAAGACTAGAGTCATCCATTGTTTTTTGGTTTTGTATTTAAATATTTTAGATTATTTTATGTGTAGAGTATTTTGCCTACATTTATGTATGTAAATCAGCTGCATGCCTGGTGCCCACAGAGATCAGAAGTGGGGGCGTGAATTCCTTGGAACTGGAGTTATGGATGGTTGTAAGCCACTATGTGGGTAACTGGGAACTGAACTCCAGTCCCCTGCAAGAGCAACAAGTGCTCTTAACTGCTGAGCCATCTCTCCAGCTCTAATCATCCACTGTTTATAGTTGTTGTTTATAAATCTGTATTAAACCTATTCTTGCACTGTGATTTGATAACCTCAAGTATCAAGGCAAGTCAGGTAGTTTGTTAAACAAGTCTATAATGTCTTGTTTGGGGAGTGGGGCAGTGTTGAGACAGGGTCTTAATTTGTAGCCTTGGCTGGCCTGGAACTCACTATGTAGACCACACTGGCCTCAAATTCATAGAGATCTACCTACCTCTGCCTCACAAGTACTGGAATTAGAGGCGTGAGCCACCATGCCTGTCTGTAGTAATCATCATTTGGGAGCTAAGGTTCTCAGTAAACAAAAAGTTATGTTTGTTTTCACACAAAATATGCTCTCTGTGAATATAATACTTTGGAAGCTTGTCCTATGTTTCAGGCACTGTGTGGTGGGCTCATTTATTAATAGTAATTAATAAAGAACTAATTAATAAAGATTATTTTATTAATGAGTCCATTTTACAGAAAACAAGGGTTAGATACATAATTTGCTGAAGTGGCAGAAATTATATTGACTCTAAAGCCTTTGCATTTTTGCTTTGTCTTGTATTGTTTTATGTTTTGAGACAGACTTACTGTGTAGCCCTGCTTGGCTTCAAACTTGTGATGCTCTTCCATCAGCCTCTTGAATGCTGAGGTTGCACATGTGTGTTTCTGTGCCTTGATTTTCTTAATTTGTAGCCCACATAGCCTGGAACTCATGATCCTTTGGCCTCTGCTTTCTAAGTGCTGGGATTATAGGCATGTGCCACATTAAACAGGGGATTCTGTTAAAACTACCAAACCCCAGTTTGCCTCAACAGCAGTGAAGGATCTTTTATGGCTCATGATATTGTTCTTACAGGTTCCATGCCTTTGTAGTGGTGCATCATGTCTGCTGTGCAGTTGCTGTCCNATCAGTAAGAATTCCACCATAACTCGACTCATCTATGCTTCTATTCTCTTCCTTGGCACTATTGTGTCTTGCATCATGATGACAGAAGGCATACAAACTCAGCTGAAGAAGGTAAGTAGAAGTTACAGCATCTTACCATGTGGCTATTTTTTATTAGTTTTTATATTTTACAAGACTTTTACTGTTATGTTCAATCAAGGTCATTTATAATACTTTTTTAAAGATTTATTTTCTGTGTAAGAGTGTTGTGCTTACATGTATATATGTGCATCAAATATGTGTGTCATATCTGCAGAGGTCAGAAGAGGGTGTCATGTNCCCTGGAACTGGAGTTATGGATGGTTGAGAGCCACCATATGAGTGCTGGGATCTGAATCCCAGTCCTCTGTTAGAGGAACCACTGAGCCATCTCTCCAGCTGCAGTAATNTAGAGCTTTTAACATTAGTGTTATTATTATAATTATTACTATGAGATAGGGTTTCTTGTATCCTAGACTGGCCTTAAACTTAGTATGTAGCTTAGGCTGGCCTTGAACTCTTGATACTCCTGCCTTTACTTCAAGTATTGAGAGTTCAGGTATGTGCTGCCACACCTGGTTTAAATTATCTGTGGATGTAGTCAGGACACAGAATATGAGGTGTTAGTCCTCAAGCANAACGAAGCATTTTGGGGCTCTAGTCTCACAATCCAGAAGAAACAGAATTCAGAAATGACTCTTTTCCTTGTTTGCGTAAGCTTTAAGTTACAATATTCCTTTACCTGTGGAAGGAGTTTGCTGTAGNTGGCTGAAAAATTCTGTGGGAAAATTGAAATAACCTCAGAAGGTGAGTTAATTAAGGACCAAACCCATAGCTTCATCCTGTGTTCTACCACTGAGCTACACCCTGTCTTCGGAGAAGGACTTGTTTAAGTGACCCAGGCTAGTCCTAAACTTATCTGTAGTCTAGGTTGGCTTGGAACTTGTGGTCATATTACTTCACCCTCCCAAACTTTGGGGTTACAGGCTTAACTTATAACCAGTCAGCTTAAAAAAAGAAAGAAAGAAAGAAAAAATATTAGGGTTTCTATTGCTGTGAAGAGACACTATGACTGCAGCAACTCTTACAAAGGAAAACATTTAGATGGGGTGGCTTACAGTTTCGGAGCGTCAGTCCATTATCCTCATGGCAGGGAGCATGGCAATGTGTAGGCACATGTGGTGCTGGGGTAGTAGCTGAGAGTCCTACATCTTGCAGGCAACAGGAAGTTGACTGGGCGTTATCGTGAACGTAGGAAATCTCAAAGCTGGTGCCCCACAGTGACACACTTTTGGAGGAATTGTGTCATACCCACTCCATACCCAAGGCCATACCCACTCCAGCAAAGCCACACCTCCTAATAGTGCCACACTCTATGAGATTATGGGGGCCAGTTACATTCAAACTACCACCATATGTGTGTATGTGTATGTATGTGTATGTACACATACAGGCCATGTACACACTGGCTGTCCTGGAACTCACTCTGTAGACCAGGCTGGCCTTGAACTCACAGAGATCCACCTGCCTCTGCTTCCTGAGTGCTGGGATTAAAGATATGCACCGCCTGGCCTTAGCCCTCTTACTTTTTAAAATTGGTTTTACTGAAACAGGGTTTTGTTTTATTCTGTAGCCCATGCTGGCCTGGAACTGTCTCTTATACACATCTAGATGTGTATAAGAGACAGCATATATATATATACATACATATGTGTGTATGTATGTATACACACATACATACACACACACATATATAAATAACGTGTACAAGTGTTTTTCCTGCAAGTATGTATGTGCACCAATGTGTGTGTCTGGTGCCTTTGGAAATCAGAAGGCATTGGCTCCCCTGGAACTGGAGTTATGGATGGGCAGTTGTGATCAGCCAGGTTGTTCTGGGANCTGAATCCTGGTCCTCTGCAAAAGCAACAAGTGGTCTTCATGGCTAAGCCATCTCTCCATCCAGCTTTTGTTTTTTAAATGTGAGTTGTATGTGTTCTTAGGTAATAAGATTGTTGTCAATTGGAAGTCAGAAATTGCAGTTCTCAGTCCTGAAATTGCTGAACATCCCCTTCTTGCTCACACTTGTTTTTTTTTTTTTTTAAACAAATCCCTGCTTCTGGAGTGAGATAGCAAAGCATTTCTGTAGTGTTGATATTCTTACGACATTGAAATTCCTTGCCTCCTCAGATTCCTGGATTCTGTGAAGGAGGATTTCAAATCAAGATGCCTGATACAAAGGCAGAGAAAGACTGTGATGTGCTGGTCGGTTTTAAAGCTGTATATCGGATCAACTTCGCTGTGGCCATCTTTTTCTTTGCCTTCTTTTTGCTCATGTTAAGAGTAAAAACAAGTAAAGATCCCAGAGCAGCAATACACAATGGGTATGTAAGATTGTCTTTCAGTATGCTTGGTTCCTCGCCTTCAGCCATTAATATTGCCATTTGGATGGAAGCGATGGAATATTTAATCTGTGGTCAGATGTGTACATGAAAGATTGTTTATTGTAATTTTTGACAGCTTTCTAGAGTGCCTAGAGTACTTTGTAAAATAGGTCAGACACAGTGCTTAGACATTTTTTTATTTATAGATAAGCATGTTCCTGAGACACATAGTCATACACAAGCACATATAGCATACAAGAAAGATAAACAGTAAAAAGGAAAAAATATAGATGGACTGCTGTTTTATATTTTCTCTNGCTTCCTCCTTCTGACCACAGTTCCTCTTTCACATAAATTTCTCAGTTGGAAGCTGATGGGAGCTTTGTANATGTTGTATTTATTATAGATGTAGTAACTGAATTTCAGAGAAGCTAAATATTTTGCTTAAGATCTTTTAGCTGGGAAAAGGTTGAAGATAAGATTGAAGTTTGTGTATGTTCAGTTCTCAAAGCTTGATACTTCATGTTTTGCCATGCAAGCCACATTGGCTGGTTGTTTGCTTTGGTTTTTTGAGACAGGGTCTCATCAGCCCAGGCTGGCCTTGAAATCCTGATCCTCATACCTCCCCCTCCCCAAAATAGGATTACTGGTATGTGTCACTATGCTCAGCTTAAGACAATAGTAAAAGTTTAGATTGAAAGTCAGATTTGGTCTTGGCCTTTTTGCTAATGAGCTCTGGACAAGATATTTGTGTCCTATGTTATAAATGGAGGATTGGGGGATAAATTCTTCCATAAATGTAATGATTAATGACTCTCCATGTAGCTAACACTGTTAGAACTTATGATTCTAGAAAAAGCATTACCTTTATGTGCTAAAAGTAAGAAAACTGAAATTTACGCAGGAATGTGAATGACTTACCTTGCTTGCTAATTATTAGGTTACAGATCCTCTAGCTGTTCTCTCTCACAGAAATCATTCCACTCCACCCCACCCCCAGCTCTCACCAGAGTTGATAAGCAACACATCCTGTGACCTTGCAGCTCTTGGAGCTCTTACAGGGTTCAGTTTCCTTCCTCCCACTTGGAGCTACTAGCAAGCCACACTACCTTTGAATTGCATGGTTTTTGTTATTTGTTTTGGAGACAGGGTTTCTCTGTGTGTATATAGCCTAGGCTGTCCTGGAACTCACTNTGTAGACCAGGCTGGCCTCGAACTCAGAGATCTGCCTACCTCTACCTCCCNAGTGCTGGGATTAAAGGTGTGCACTACCACCGCCCGGCTCTACACNTTTATTTTTATCTAGTGCTATCCTGCCTTGTGACTACTAGCCCCTATGCTAGGTCACACATAGACTGTGTATTAAAGCAACCTCTCCAAATTCCTCAATATCCCATCTTCTTCCAGGAATTTTTCCTTAAGTGTCCTAACATATGCCCTTAACTTTTCATGTTCTTAGTGAGCTGAAGGGAATTGAAGGCCTTTTCCCTTCAGGACCCCCGTCTTGCTATCCATGGCTGCNTATGACTAGAATGCTATAACTCTAATAAAGCTCATCTGAAGGGTTAATAGNCTCAGCTTTCTTTTTACTGGAGTATAACATTGCTTATAATATGTGTGTGTGGCAGTGGTGCTGAGATTGAACCTCAGGCCTTGCATGTCCTGGGCAACCATTCTAGTGCTGAGCTGCATCCTTAAACCCTCCCTCCCCACCTACACACGCAGGATCTCTCTGTGTAGCTCTGGCTGTCCTGGAACTCACTCTGTAGACCAGGCTGGCCTNGAACTCACANAGATCCACCTGCCTCTGCTTCCTGAGTGCTGGGATTAAAGATATGCACCGCCTGGCCTTAGCCCTCTTACTTTTTAAAATTGGTTTTACTGAAACAGGGTTTTGTTTTATTCTGTAGCCCATGCTGGCCTGGAATTAGGTATCTTCATGCTTCAACTTCTAGAGTAACTGGGATCACAGGCATTTGTCACAAGGACTGGTTTAATATATTGTATGAAATATTGAGTGGAATAGACTTGGGTCAAATGAAGAAACAAGCCTAGACATTTATGTTGCAAATGCTATTTATATTTAGGCTTTATTTTTGTAATCAGAAATGTATTTTTCTCAGTGTAAGAATAAAAGTTAACATTTCTCATAAGTGTTTTTATTTTAATAG
>LZPO01044388.1:30888-45408 GCA_001675575.1 Neotoma lepida
ACCAAAAAGAAAAAAAGTACAGTGGAGCACACCTGTAACTCTAGCCCTTAGAAGGTGGGAGGGAGCAGGACTGTAAGTTCAGTGTTATACTTGGTTATGTATCAAGTTACATATGTTAGACCCTGTCTCACAAAGGTAAGCAAAAAAAACTCCCACTTACCCAAAATGCACNTGTACATTTGTATGTTTCCAGAAAACAATCCGATTTCAGATGCTTTTCGTTTTTTTAAGAAATGGAGTCTTTCTTCATAGCGTTTTGACTGAGAGCAAGTGGAGAGATGGGGTCTGGTGACACTGTCCAAGTTGACCCCAAACTTCAGCCTCAGCTTCTAGAATAGCAGGGATTTATGGGCATGCGCCACTTCATTTGGCTCACTGTTTCTCTGAAGGATTCTCACTCCATTTGCATAGGGCTTGAGTGTAACAAAGAGCGATGTGTGCCCCTAAACTCTACCCATCACATCTTCCTGAAACAGCATCCATTGGACTGCATGGCTTTGAGTGTCCTTGGCAAGCTAATTAACATTTCTGGGCCCTGTTTTCCTCACGAGGGCAATACACTCCATGTAGTACGCTTCATTCATGGTGTCTGAAGATTTAAATGAGATTATGTACTCTTGTGTAGTTGGCACACCTGCCCATGCCACAGGAGCTCTTTAGGAATCATTAACTATTGTTGGAAGGATTTCAGGGCCAATCCAGAGAAACATCTCATCTTGGGAACTGAAAAACGTATGCCTCTACCATAGTGTGAAGCTAAGTTCATTTTTCTTTATACATAACTAGTGTGTTCTAAGTGTTCATGATCTTCACTGGCAGCCAGTGCTACAGTGCCCCTCCTAAGCTCATCTTGGGGCAGGAGGCTGTACTTGGGTCCATGGTTAGGANACCTGTGTCTATCCAGGTCACCAGGACTACATCGAGGTTTTGTCTTAAGAACAAAATCACAATACACAAACACCCTTACAGAGATTTTTATTGTTGGAGACCCAGTCATGCATACTAAAATTACATATTTTCACCACTTAGAAAAATGCACTAGAAAAATAAACTTTTGGTCAAAACAAACACTGAAGTAGATGAATTCACATGTGCCTAATACTCAAAGCCAAACTGAATTTCAGTTTGAAGTGAGGAATGTGACCAGGGGCTAAAATAGTGACCTGGACTGCTCAGGAAAACAGCCCCGTTTCCTCCAGTCAGAGGGGTATCAGAGGTCTTGGCCACTGAGAAGTTTCAAGTATTTTACCTGTTGGGTTCCTGTGTACTATGCCAAGAAGCGGAGGCACATCCAGGAGAATCCAAAGCACTTAACTGCCTGATGGAAAACCTCCAGTGAGGTTGGAAACACACACACAGGACCCCAGGTAACTGAAAACTTAGAAAATGTGTGGTCGTCTGCAGCTGCAAGTCACACTGGACCNTCCTGTGGAGCGAGCTCCCACTGAGAAGAAACGTTTGGTGGTGCTTCTTGCATTTGAAGCTGAGCATTTCTGAGTCGGGAGAGCAGAAAGAAATCTACTTTAGATTTACAAAGTGAACAGATGGCAATTCTGAGAAGCCTTAGCAAGACAGCTGGCCGTCCTGAGCAGCCCATTGGTGTTCCAGCCTGACATGACCACGGGACAGCTCCACTTAGATCAACTGAGTTAACGGTTTCCTTACTAAAGGAGGTTTCACAGGAAAACCTGAAGCGCATGACTTCAAGATGAGGTATTGTAATAATGCCACGCCAACAGTGTAGCTGTGGCTGCCCAAATGAAAAAGCAAGCTCCAGGAGTGATCAGAAGGATGAGAAGACATCTGCCCAGACTGCCTGCTGGATAATAAGGCTGTCTCAGATATTCAGAGGGAGGGCCTGAATTTCTGAAGAAACTGCCTTGTAACCTGAGGTGTTTACAAACCTAGGATGAAATGTGAGTGGTCCAAACCCACCCATGCCCAGAGAAAGCCAAGGTGGGAAGCCAGCGCTTCTGGCTGTTTCTGTAGATTTTATCTGTATTCCTCCATGAAGGAACTACAGGTTTCTAAGAAACTGAATTTAGTGGAAATCTGTAGCGGACTTGGGCAAGAGAAGAAAACTCCCATATTCCTATACTAGCATATTTCAGCACCAATTCACTTGACCTACATTCTTAAATAACTTGTTTTTAAAAAGCACAGAACAGAGTGTCTTTATGGCCAGAGAGCCGATTAGGAACAGGATTCAGAGTTCAGCATACAAGCCTCTTTGTCCAGTGATCAAGGGTGTCTGTCAAGTGGCACAATCAAGGCCAGGTAGGAAGATAAGGGGGAGCCCACTTCTATTTCACTATTGCTTTTTTCCTCCTAACACCACATAACCTTGCATTTTAGGAAAAGTTCATTTTCAGCTGTCTATGAAATATCTACCCTAAAGTCAAGTACTCCCAAGTTCTTGCTCACTTGCTGCCTCTACCAGTGTGTTCCCTCAACCGAGGCTTTGCTGCACCCCTACTGCTCAGCCCAGGAGTTGCTTTATTTGGCACCCACCAGGAGGTCCTGGTCTCACAGCCTGCTTCAAACCGGAGGGGCCAAGACTCTGATCTCTAGTCAGCAAGCAGCAGAACAGCTTGAGGNGACAGCAGACCCAGGCTCCCTCATGGCCTAACCAGAAAGGCCTGGCAAACTGGGNGCTTCCTGCTATGAGATTTCTGGCTGTCCCTTTGTTAAATCAAATAGACAAAGAACTAGCTAGTCACATGACAGGATTTAAACCAGGGAACCTGGTGGAGCTGAGGAATTCANCTTTTCCTGGTCTATTTTTTCCTTGTGCTCTTTTCCTCCTTNGGACTTAAGAAAGCTTCTAATAGATTCTCTCAGCCAGGTTGCTGGGTTCAGAGCCAGCACAGGTCTTTTCTGGTGTCTTGGATGGCCATCCCTTTAGGCAGAAAACCTTCCAGGAGCTAAACCAAATAGNAGAAACTCTGTAGTAAATGGTCTCTATGGGCAGTCAAGAGGGGTGTGTTTTGGCACTTAAGCTCAGCCAGGACCTAGAAGATCAAGGATTAGCATCTATGGTAAAAAGAATGTTCCCCAGAATTGGCATTATTGTGGTAAATTTCCATTAAAAATTTCTGCAGATGTTTTAGGAAATTTAGTAACAATAGACTGACCTTTGAGTCTCAAAGCCACATCTATAAGCTGTATGGAATGCCTGCTTAGTCTAGTGAATATACAACCAATAGTACTTGACGCTGTTTAACATCATAATACACGATGAATACCAAAGGAAACAGGTCAAAAGCCAGGAGCTAAATCACTTCACACAATGCTTGGGTTAAGGCTAAAATCTTGACAGGTGTCTAAAGTGCCTAAATGTAAAACTAACATTCTGGCCAACTGGTCCTTCCACACTAGACAACACTAGGCAGGGCCCCCAAGTGAACAGCAGTAACCTGCCCTGGTTTGTTTCCAGAGACAAAAATAGAAGAAGCCCAAATCTGGCAATTACTGTGGCTGTTTCTAATATACTACTAGTGTCTCCAGGGTGGAAGGAGTTTGTACAAGATTTGGCCAGCCTCACGAAAGCCATCTCTTTCAAGTTTACCCATCATTCTGCAAAGGCAGTTGGTTACCACCAAAGGCAAGGCCAAATGGTGACACTCCTTTACATAAGGCTTGTGTACATACCACAAAAAAACAAGACCTAGCTCTAGGTGGTCATCTTTCCAAGCAGAAAACCTAACAGAATTTCAGCAGCTCAAAAGGCCCCCATTCCATGTAGCTTCACTTTAGAGATGACAAAGCTGACAAAGCTGTCCAAGTCTTGTGCTGTCACACACCCAACTCCTAGTCCAAACCTTTTAGCCACATAGTCCTAGAATCCAGTATTTTATGTTGACCTGTATGATTCCATGGAGAACCAGAGCTAAGGCTTTACGGGTTTGGGAAAAGTTTCTATTGCAAGATTCAACCCTGGAATCCCAGGGATGCTTCGAAGCACCTGGCTTCCAAATTTGATCTTTTAAGTACTGCCTGAGTCCTGGTGTTTCTACCGCTCAGTTTACAGTGCTTTCCAGGCCCAGTGATGACAACTGGGGCCTGGACCTTGAACTTTGCTGATAAGCAACAGAGGTCAACACTAGGGTTATTGGGAAAGAGACTCTCAACAGTTTCACATGTGGCCACCCTTCAGGATTGGCAAATTGCTTCAGAGTTGTGACCAAATGGCTTCAGAGTCGTGATCAATCCGGTTGTCTTCTCCTGGTCACTTCAGAGTGACTTTGACCCTGGTTGCTTCCAAGACGCATAAGAAATAGATACAGACAGCTTACCCAGACTAGCAGTTGCAAACATTTGGGAATCACCAAGGCAATTTCCATGTCTTCCCTGGAATAATCCAGGTAGCCAAAGGTCTGCCTTGANTCTCTCTAGGCAGCTCCGTCGCTGTATAATGATGGAGCAAGACTGAGGCCTTGGCATCCTAAGCCTTGTACATTTCTAAGGAATAAGGAATTGTACATGGTGACTCTCCCAGAAGAGTGCTAATAGCAGGAGTAGAGCTGGGACTTGACAGCGCGCATGGAATCATCACACTGCACATCTGAGATCAGTCCTTCAGATAGCAGTGGCTGGCCTAGGAGACTGTCACAGGCAGGCACAGGCTGGCAGAACTCTTTCACAAAATCATCCTCTGATGCCAACAGCACCGCATTCCAGGTGGCAGTGTCCAGCTCTCCAGCTGTGCCCCCATACTCCTTGGGGAGGATATTCCTTGGAAGGTTTGTGTGGAGAGAGTTCAGGTCAGATCCATGGAGAAAGAACTAAAACAGAACAGTATGAAAAACACAGACTCAGCAACTGTGATCACTGGCACAGGATTGGGTCCTTCCACATTCCATCATGGTGTTGGGGGCAGAACCACCCACTCCTTTAAGGATCTATAGGTAGTTAATGGTTGCTGGGGCCGGGGGCGGGGACATTTTCTTCAGTGTTATAGCCAGTGGTAAGTATCCATGTTCCTGTAAATGGCCCTTTATTCATGACCTTGTAAGTGACCCTAAATAAACTCAGATCACCAAAACAGACAAAAATGACAAGAAAGTAGAAGGGTAGTTGAAAGGAAGAGGAACAATGGGGGTAGGAGGAGGACAAGAAGGTAACAAGAATGAAAATGCCATAANGAAATTGATTAGTATATATTAATATATGCTAACTGTGCTGCTTAGATTTTTGTCAACTTGATACAAGCTAGAATCATTTGAGAGGGAAGAACCTCAACTGAGGAAATGCCCCCATCAGATTGGCCTTCAGGACATTTTCTTGATTGATGATTGATGTGGGAGGGCCCAACCCACTGTAGGTAGTGCCAACCCTGGGAAGGTGGTTCTGGAGTATATAAAATAGCAAACAGGGCAAGCCATGAGGAGCAAGCCAGTAAAAAGCATTCCTCCATAGTCTGTTTCAGTTCTTGCCTCTAGGTTCCTGCTTGGGTGCCTGCCTTGGCTTCCCTCAGTGGACTGTGACCAGGGATATGGAAGCCAACTCTTTCNTCCCCAAGATCCTTTTGGTTATGGGCTTATCACAGTAATANAAAACTAAGACACTAATAAAACTTTTTTTTAAGCACAGACACACATGTGCTGAGGGGATGGTAATGCAACAGTCTCCTTGTGGTAGGTGCTCAAGTAAACGTGTGCTGAGTGAAGAAAGGAATTCCTCAGCCCCAGGAGCCTGGACTACCTTCATCCTCTACTGCAGACCCCACCNAGAGAATCTTCCAGTTAGTCATGATGCAACTACTTCACTACTGAAGGAGAAAAATCAGTAGCCCTCTTGAGAGTCNGCCTCTATCANGAGGTATCTGCTGACCTGTAGATGAACCCAGAGCTGACCAGTGACTGAACTGAAACAATAAATCTGAATGTATATATCCTGGACCCAGCGAAACAGGATATAGGGTGTAAAAATTTATGTCTCTATAGAAACCCTGTATCTTGTCAGCCATTAGTAATTTCACACTTATAGTTCAGCCAATAACTTCAAAGAACTACCTCACCCCTAGCTCCCTCGTCCAATCCTAAGACACTAAGATATGTAACTCACTGCTCGTAAACTTTTCCCTATATAAACCCCTTGTAATAAGTGCTCNGGTCTTCCTCCTTCACTCACTGTAATGGAGTGTCGGAAGAAGTCCCCGCCTGGGCGTGGCTTGAGTAAAGAAACCTTCTGTTTTTGCATCGGAAATTGGTTCCTTGGTGGTCTTGTGGGGGGGGCTGTCGACATGTGCACAACACTACTACTCTTCTAGTCCCATGCCACCATCATTTCTCAGAGCCTCACAGTGGCCTCCTACCTGGCCTCTCAATTTTGAGACTTGTCCCACTACAGTACCCTCCTTTCAGTGTGGATATAATGTCATTATATTTACAGTCTTCTGATGCTCCCATTTCATTGGCCCACAAGGGCTGTCACAGTCTGGCCCTTTAATTTCTCAGGCTTTACCCATCATTCTCCCCATCACTCAGCTCCAGCTTCCTATCTGCTCTTCCAGGTAGAAAAGCATGCTGGACACCCCTCCCATACCTCAACTTTATACCATGCTGGTCTTCTCAACGGTACCAGCTTTAACTACCCCCAATGAGTGCATAACCCCTTCATCACACAATCCATTCTGTGTGTCTTTCCAGAGTGTAAGGATGTTTGGGGAAGGGATTTGGGCCTGTTCCTCCTATATTTCATATAGAAGCTGATCAATTATACTTCTGAGTGAGTGCGTGAGCACAGAGGGAACAGCATAATGGACCACAAATAAGAGGATTTCAAAGATGCGAAAGATGTGTCCAAGGGCTGCAGGTAAAATGCTAACAGTGACAGAACCACTTGGTAGACAGGCCTCTGGGCATGCCTGAGGGAAACTATCTTTATTAGGTTAATTGGNGGNGGGGGAAGAGCCAGGGCTAGATCCTGGTGTGCATAAAATGGANAGAGCAAGCCAACTACCATGCATTCACTGTCTTCTCACAGTGCATGAGACTCAACCAGCTACTCTNTGCTCCTGTTGTCTTGACTTCCCCACTGTGAACCAAAATAAACACCTTTGCCCCTTAAGTGGTCTTTGTTGGGTGTTTTATCACTGGGACAGAACGCGCGCGCGCACACACACACACACACACAGACAGGCACACGCACACATGCGCACGCACTGTGGAAAAATTCTTCTGTACATTGAAAATGTGTTGCTCTTGTTAATAAAATGCTGACTGGCCAGTAGCTAGGCAGGATTTTCAGGACAGAGTGAATGCTGGNAAGAAGAAGGATGGAGTCTGAGGAGTCTCAAATAGGTGCAGAAGGAAGCAAGATGAAGGAGCAGTGTCTTAAGAAGGTACTGCCACATGTAAAGGGTACTTAAGAAATATGGGTGAATTTAAAATCTAAGAATTAGTAACAAACCTAAACTATCAATTGAGCATTTATAATTAATGATAAGTCTTCGAGTGGTTATTTGGGAGTGGCTGCTGGGACACAGAGAAACTCTGCCTACACACACACACACACACACACACNAAATAGTCTTATTGATGTAGGCTCTTCTTCACATCAGATTTGTGATGTTCAAGAGACCTAGCTATGGGTTTTTTGAGTGTCTTGCTTTCACCACAAACTCTGCCTACACACACACACACACACACACACACACACATGCACACACACATACATACACATACATACACACACATACACACACACACACATACACACATACACTCTAAAATTAAAAGATCTTTAAAACAAAAGAAACAGGGAAGCTGTAAACCCAGCCTTTGGAGTGACCTCAATGTCTCTGGGTGCAGGGAAAGAGGAGAAAAATGCCATTACCACATTTGCATCAGCGGCCTTGAGAAAGATGAAAAGAGGAGGGGCTTTTGTGGGTCAGAAAGGAGGACCCTCTTTTAAAAGAGTCATCTAGGGCTGGCTGTGTAACTTAGGAGCACCGTACTTCGCATGCATGAAGAGCATGCATGAAGCTCTGAGTTAGCAATGATCAATCTATCTGCTTGGTAACCCATTTCTTCCCTTTCCCAAATCCTCTTACACACAAAATGCAATGTTGGCTCACAATGTCTAAGCCAGGAGGCCAGGAAGTCTGAACAGATTACAGAACAGAGAGGCAGCTTATGATAAAAATCCCACCATTCAACCTGGGCTACATGAGGCCCTGTAGTAACACAACACCCTCCTCCTGTTCCCGTTATTGGCAAACAATGTATTCTTCCTAGTTCCATCTTCNCCTCATAAAAAGGATGGGTCATGTTAAGTATAAATAAGTACCTTATACTTCCAGGTTAGTTTCTGGAAAAAAATAATAATGTTCTAAGTGTCACAATAAATCAAGTGTAAAAAAAAAGGAAGATTAAAAAAGTATCAAGTTCAAAGGAAATCACTCACCCTGTTGGCTATTTTCTCCTTCAGAAACGGTTTTATGATGGCAAAAATGCCTTTAAATATCCGAGGTTCGTTCACTATGTGGACCGCTTTTATCCGGATGGGGAAGCCATCCTGTGGGTGGAAGGAACACCATGGTAGAACATGGGCAGTATCTGCCTCCCGTCCCCTCTGCAGCTGCCCTCCCCATAAGAAGCACAGCCCCAGTCTGCTCTGACTCTCACAGCCGCCTCAAACATGGTGTCAACAAACAGGAAGACAAATTGTGAGGAAGTGTGGGGCAGAAGAGCTAGGCAAAGGTGGNNGGTGGGGGGCGGCTCCTATAGCAGCAAACAGTGGTCCAAGACCACAGGGAAAGAGCCGGAAAACAGCAGACATTCCAGGTCAGAGCTGCCCCAAGTACTTCCCAGGGTGTACCAGATAGGATGTGAAGCAGGCCTGCTTGGTGAGCCAGAGGAATCCATTGGCCTATAGTCACACAGGTTTCCTTAGCCTGGCTTGGTGGTTCAGGCCTACGATCAGCTATTTGGGAAGCTGAGGTAGGAGGACTGTGAGTTCAGGCCTGTCTGAGTTACAGAGTGTGGTGGTTTGAATGAGATGTCCCCTAGAGGTTTGGGCATTTAAACACTTGGTCACACTTGATGGCNCTGTTTGGGAAGTTGAGGAGGAGTGGCCTCCTGGAGGAAGTATGTCACTGGGGACAGGCTTTAAGAGCATACAGCCCCACACTGTTTTTAGTGCTCTCTGCTTTGTGCTTGCTGTGGAAGATGTGACCTTTCAGCTTCCTGTCTTTCCACCACGCTTGACTCTTGATACCAGGCTTCCCTGCCATGATGGACTCTTGTCTCTCNGGAACCAGACACAAAATAAACTCCTCCTTCTAGAAGTCACCTTGGTCATGGTGTTTTATCACAGCAACAGAAAAGAATGTTAGAGAGTACAAGGCCAGCCTGGGCCACTTGGGGAAACCCTATCTCAAAATAGAAAGAAGCTTTTTTATTTGTTTTTGTTTTTTCAAGACAGGGTTTCTCTGTGTAGCTCTGGCTGTCCCAGAACTCACCCTGTAGGCCAGGCTAGCCTTGAACTCAGAGATCTGCCTCTGCCTCCCAAGTGCTAGGATTAAAGGCGTGTGCCACCACCACTGCCCTGCTATAAGAACTGTTTTTTAAAAAGGGCTGGGACTGTAGCTCAATGGTAGAACCTTTGCCTAACATGATATAGGTTCAATCTCCAGATCCATTTAAATAAGGGGGATGTCTTTAAGTGCACTTCTGTTTACAGGCTTTTTATTTTTATTTATTTATTTTTTTGAGACAGGGTTTCTCTGTGTAACAGCCCTGGCTGTCCTGGAAGGAACTCTCTTTGTAGACCAGGCTGGACTTGAACTCACAGAGATCCACCTGCCTCTGCCTCCTGAGTGCTGGGATTAAAGGCATGTGCCACCACCGCCCAGCTTTGTTCACAGGCTTTAACACACTGTTTACAGTGAAATTCACAAGAAAGGGACACATTACATCACAGTACCCAAGCTTACTTAACTCTGGAATTCTGGTCCCTTCTGGGTGATTTTACATTAGTAAAAAAATACAGATCCAAACCCGACACTGTGTGTGTGTGTCTGTGTGTGTGTGTGTGTGTGTGTGTGTGTGTGTGTGTGTGTGTGTGTGTGTGTGTGTGTGTGTGTGTGCAGGAGCCATCATAACACAAAGCCAGGAGCTGGAAAAATGGCTCAACAGCCTGTTGCTCTTTCAGAGGGCCTGGGTTCAATTCCCAGCACCCACATGTCAACTTACAACTGTCTGTAACCCTAGTCCTAGGGAATCGGTGCTTTCTGGCCTCCTCGGACACCAAGCACACATGTGCACAGATATATATGTAAGCAAGATACCCATACACATAAAATAATTCAAAACAAAACATAAAGTCAAGGATGTATCTCAGTGGTAGAGTGTTTCTCTAGCATACATGAGGTCCTGAGTTCTATTCCCAGCACAAAATAAAAACAGTAGAAGCTAAGGAAAATCAGACTTTCAAAATTACACTGATGGAGCTGTGCATGGCGGGAGAGGCAAGAGGACTGGGTGGATCTTTGGCTACGTATCAAGTTTGAGGCCTGCCTGGAGCACAGGAGATTCTGTCTCAAAAAACAAAACAAAATAGAATGATGACCAACACAGAAGTGGTCTGTTTAAATAAGTCAATTCACAGCCAGGGCTTGGACCTCTGTGGACCTCAGTGATGGGCGGTTTCACCACTGGCACCTCACAGGCCACAAGAGGCAGCACCCAAGGGGCATAAACTTTTTGTAGCTGTGACACAGGCTGTGACACGTGGACCAGGCCACGTGTTCTCTAGGTCTCTGCTGCCCCATTATCAAAAAGGAAAACAAATTCTTGCCTGCCTCAGAGTGTTCCCTGAAAGACTGAACTGTAATGACNGGGCTTTGTGAACTGTTAAGCACAGGTAAGAGGTACCTTCTGCAAGGACCTTCAGAGTCATGGTAAAGAAGGCTGGAGATTATTCCCACTGCGGTGGGAAGTGGGGTTTGTATAATCCCCATCAGACAGCAGTCAGTGGACAGGGCCGTGGGGAAAGCAAAGCAACCACAGAAGGGGTACATGGTGAACAGAGGCCATACCTGAAGAATGCCAATCACCTTTTTGGCTATAAAAGGGCCAAAATGAGATGCTTTCGATAAGCTCACGCCTTTGTAGTCTGCGAGAATGACAATTCCGTTCACTTGGGTCTCCTCNGACTGAATGAGTTTTTCTAATGTCAAGTATACGGCTCGGATGTTCTCAGTGATTGGNTAGTTGCTCGGGATCCATCTGTCTGAGGTCACAAGGAGAGATAGCGTTACGGAATGAATNCAAACAAGTGCTCAGATGCATCTTCTAAAACCTCAGCTTTGCAATGGAAGAGAAAGACATGTCACCAAGATCCTGCCCAGCAGCTGTTTCCTAACCAGCAGAACATCTGGGTTTGGAAAACACAATTGAGCGTTGAGGTTAAAAGCATGAGCTTTGAAGTCAGGCAGNTAGCCTCTGACTTTTATGAGCTGTGTGACCCTGGGCAAGATGCTTCAGCACTCTGACCCTGTCCCCCGCCCCCTCTTTTTATTTTGTTTGTTTGAGACAGAGTTTCTCTGTGTAGCCTTGGCTGTCCTGGAATTTGCTCTGTAGATCAGGCTGGCCTTGAACTCACAGAGATCCGCCTGTCTCTGTCTCCCAAGTGCTGGGATTAAAGGTGTGCGCTGGCACTTTCCAGCTGAGCCTGTCTCTTAAATAAACAGGGTAATACCTACCTTCTTGGTCACCGCTGCTTCCTGCCATTAAGTGCCATCACACCACCACCTGACTTTCCATTCTGGTCACACAGGTTGCACAGAACTGACTTGACTGTGATGGTGAGGGAGGGTGATGATGGGGACTGGCTGGCCAATCTGGTAGACATCCTAGCCACAGCATGTAGTCTAAACCAGGTCACACAGAAGGAGACTCAATCTAGGGTGTGGTTCTTGGGAAAGGGAAGATCACTCCTCCCTCTCATAGCAGTAAAGCTGTGAGCCTGAGGTCAGGGGCTCATGAGACCAGAGCTGGTCTGAGAATGAAGCTCATGCCAAGGCTGGCAGAGATGGAATCGCCTCTCAAATTGTCCNCCCCACCCCACCCCAAATTTAACTGAACCCAGATGTCACCTGAGCAAATGAGTTGTTGTTCCAACTGATAGAAGATGGCTTTTGGTTTGTCATCTAAAGAGGAGTCCTAACTCACATACACCTCCAGGGTGTTAGAGGATGAAGCACAGCTATGTTCCACGAGGTCCTTGCTCAAATTCCTCCTTGCAGGAGGGATGCTTCATTAATATTTGNATATTTAATGATTCCTCTCTTTGGGAAAAAGATAACAAATGACAATGCTATTTTTGACCGTTAATCACTATTCTTTTTCTCTTCTTACTATTTCTTTTTGGTAGGTGTGAGGGGGTTGAGACAGAGTCATTCTGTATCCCAGGCTGGCCCTGAACTTTCAGGGATCCTCTGAGTGTTGGGATCGTAGGCACAGCCCACCATGCCCACTGGAAACTACTATTCTCAAGAAAATCTTTACCAAGACCTTATGTCTCATAAGACAGAGAGAGGAAGACATGAAGACAGAGCTCACTCGGGTGCTGTGGCTCACATCCCTAATCTCAGCTCTTGGGAGGGAGTGGTGGTACGAACAGGAGTCCAAGGTCATCTTCAGCTACACAGAAAGTCCAAGGCCAGACTGGGCTACATGAGANCCTGTCTCAAAAACAAAAATCTCTCCCCAAATGCTGGGGAAGTGGAATCATAGTCCTCAGTGGTGCAACCACTGGTAAGATCCTTTTGCTTAGGTAAATAACCCCAACCCATGCTCAAGCAAACAACCCTAATTAAATGCAGTGGGCCACTCCCCACCTCCCTTCCCTCTAAGGGGGTGGGTGGGGCAACACAGGACATGAACATTGGAGGACTTTTTGGGGAAGAAGGGAGTTTGGGGACTCGGAGGGAAGGGCGATAAAGGATAATGGAGGATTATGGTCAAAGTAATTATATATATGTATGTATGAAATCAGGAAAGAATACATTAAACAAAATTTCATTTTGCTAAAAATGGGATATGTAATGTACATGAAATTATTTTTGAATATGTGTGTATGATACATGTACCCATTTATGTGTGAGGGGACATGTGCGCCACAGAGCATGTATGGAGGTCAGAAGACAATCCTAGGTTGTCACTTTCCACTTTTACTTGGACTCCAGGGATCCGAACACAGGTTTGTGGGGCAACTGCTTTTACCTGCTGAGCTATCTCACTGGCCCTATACAAAATTCTCATAACAAGTCTTTGCCAAACTTGGTGATTAATGCTCATGTGACTTAAGCCTGCCTCTATATAACTGGACATCATCTTTTCAATCNCATACATCTCAAAAGAGCTTAGAAGAAAGCAAAGTAAAACCCAGTTCGGAANACAACTTTGTAGGTCTGCTTCCTCCTANGAGCTGGGTCAGTAGGGAGGGGGCCAGATCTCATCCAACACAAGGAGAAAAAGTCATCTCACAGGCACAACCACGTGCCAGGAGGAAGCAGAGCCATCATAACATCTGGCCATCTGATAACACTTCTGAGCTGAGTTCACAGTAGCAAGACAAAGCTTGCTGGCTGGTTTCTAGGTCTCTGGGTGCTCAGAAATCTGCANTGCTTATTTTAAAATAAATGCCTAATTTTGGAAAGTGCCTAGCACAGCAGGTAAAGCAGCTCCAGCTATATCTGACACATGGCGCAGGGTGAAGAGAACAGTCTAGACTGCAAAGACAGTTTGGTAAAAGGCAATAAGGAAATGTGGTGTGAGGCATCCAGGCAGAGGAAAACATATGGAGGTGGTTGTACCGCTGACACCCCTTCAGGTGAATCTGCAGGCACAGGGTTGCCAGCGNGGGCTCACTTTCTGGCCTGCTTAGGAGGAGTGCTATAGTCTTTCATTCTCCCCTGGGCTCTGCAATGAAGGGAACTGCAGGGCCTGTGAGTGGGGTGAAGGGCCCTTCCTCAACTATACCTGGTGCCAGAAGAAGGACAGAATTAGGAACCAGAAGGCTGGAGTTCCCACACCCTCCATTCACTAGCTAACATTTCTAATTTTCCTCCCTTTTAGCTTCTCCTAGGGCCACGATTTTAAATGCTCTCTGTGGGGCAAATAACTGTGCCAAAGATGTAAGCAGAGACAAGATGGTAAAAGGGGAACAAGCTTTTCATTATCTTTCCTGATACCTAAGTTGCCACCTCGTCTCTACTGTGAATAGTGAAGTTAATACACCAGAAAGTAGGATAAATAGATGTGAATGTTTATTTACCTTTAAGTCTATCACAATTATTTGTGTAATGTTAAAAAGCTGGGCACATGCCTTTAGTCTCAGCACTCGGGAGGCAGAGGCAGGTAGACTCTGTGAGTTTGAGGCCAGCCTGCTCTAAATAGAAAGTTCCAGGACACCAGGACTACATAAAGACCTTATCTCAGAAAGCAAAATAAAATAAAACATAAAGGAAAAAGATGCATTCAAAAAAAGTAAGCTATGGGCTGGAGAGGT
>LZPO01044388.1:57933-85152 GCA_001675575.1 Neotoma lepida
TGCATTGGTGTTTTGCCTGCATGTATGTCTGTATGAGGGTGTCAGATCTTGGAGTTGCAGACAGTTGTTAGCTGCCATGTGGGTGCTGGGAATTGAACCCCGGTCCACTGGAAGAGCAGTCAGTGCCCTTAACCGCTGAGCCATCTCTCCAACCCCCTAAAATCAAGGTTTTAAAAAGTGAAAATCAAACTGCTTACCTCCCTAATTATATATGTGCACATGTGTATGTGTGTGCTTGTGCATACTCAGGTTGTGTGGTTTCTGGTCAAAGTAGACACATAGTTTCATCAGGAACACTCAGCTGTGTGACTCCAGGAGCATTTTGAACATGATTAGAAATGCTTAGTCCTTATCAGGGCTTACTGTCTGCCAGCCATGGATCCCAGAGCAGCTAAGATAAAAGACTCCTCACAACTCTGTTACATTTTTATTTCCATTTTTACAAGGCTCAAAGAAATTCCCTGTGGCCACACAGGAGCTGGTAAAGCAATTTTGATTTTTTTAATATTTAGTTTTAAATTTACATTTGTTTATTTAGTGGGTCTGTGTGTGATATATGTATATATGTTGTGGGTGTTCGTGTGGCACATGGCACACNTGTAGAGGTCAGAGGTCAACATTTTGGGGAATCATTTTTTTTCTTCTACCATGTGAGTCNTGAGGATTGAACTCAGGCCACCAGGCTTGGCTGTAAGCTCCTCTACCAGCTGTGTTACCGACTTTGTAAACGGCTCCCTTCTCCCAGCACCTGTTAACTGCCTAAGGTCCTCAAGGAGAGGTGGGGACCTGTGGGTCATTCTTTTGCCCCTGGCTTTGAAGCCTGACCATCCCACCCACTGTAGCATATACCCCTTACTGTTCATTAGTTTGATTATTTGGGTGGGGGGGCTGGAGAGTGAGCCTAGGGACTCCTATGTATTGTGCCCATACTACTTAATGTTTGGCATCCAGTGCTGTTTATAATAATAACTTCTCTCACTGGGCACCTGTCCCCCATGGGTGTCATGAAATTCTTGGGGAGGGGGCAGGGCTGGAACTCAGAGAGGTAGAGGAACTTGCCCAAAGTTACAAAACAAGTCAATGACAGTGGGGGGTTGGGCGCTGGAGTTTTGGGATGGGGAGGGCTCACTCTAGTTCTTGGGACTCTAAAGAACAAAACATCCCATGCTCTTCAACAATCTCACCGATGGATCTGACCCAGTCTGAGGTCAAGGGTTGCCCAACCAGTGGTTTGGAGCCTGGCTTGGCTGGAAAAGTGTCCAGACCTGGGCTGGGGGTTGGGGGAGTCAGAGGCTTGGCAAGCACAAGAGAGATGTCTGACTTCAATCAAAGGGTCATGTGAAGCTTGTGACCCCCAGGCCTGGCATGCCTCAAGTGCCAGAGACTTCTGTTTCTCTGTGTGCCACCTTCTGCTCAAGAGCCCAGAATCAGGCCCTAGAAGGGAGCCGGCCAGGTCTCTGAATAGGAGTAGAGTAGTGCCCAGGGCTTAGCTGTGTGGATTTCCCAGAAGAGGTCAGAGCCCAGCTGNGTTTTTGTGGTCACACATTGATCTCCCTGAGTCAGCATGGCTGCATAGAGGGACAGGATGTCCTGTCTGTTCCCAGGGGCTTTGGATCCCAGCCAGACCGAATATTTTCCAAAACATGGCCTGAAATGTCAAGGGGGCAAGGAGGGGGAGACTCTACCCCTTGCTCCATCAAAGCCAGCCTAAGAGCTCACCTCACCTTACATTGTCCTAATACACAGCCTAGACCTGGTTCTGACCACACACCTGGCACTGTACTAGGCTCTGTGTATGTGTGTGTGTGTGTGTGTGTGTGTGTGTGTGTGTTCACTCTAACCCCACAGAAGTACTGCGGGGTAGCCTCTGCTCTTCTGAGTTCCATGAGGCAGCTGAGCAAACAGACTTAAAGGCAAGTCCATAATCTCAGCATTCAGAAGGCTGAGGCAGGAGGATCTCAAATTTGAGGCCAGCCTGGGCTATATAGTGAATTCAAAGTCAGCCTGGGGTTACACAGAATGAGCCTCTTGAAATAAGGGAAGAGGAAGGAAAAGAAGAGGGAGGGAAGAAAACAGAGAGGTCAAGTGACTTGTAAATGGTCACACAGGAGGAATTGCAGGTTTGTGTTGGGAGTCCTAGTGTGTCAGATCTGATGATGCTGTGTAAATTCACTGGGTCACTGCTGACATTGTCACAAGCCCAGGCGCTGAATATCAGTATCTCCTAAAGAAATGTGAAAAGCCAGGCTCAGGAAGGTGGAAGGGACTTGTACAAAGTTGGAGAAAGCTCCCCTGGGATAGCCAGTGGTCACTTCTCAAGGGCACAGTACCAAACTCCCCACTGCTAAGATCTGGCCAGGAACAACAGAAGCCCCTCCCCTTCCTCTGAGCCCTATGTTTATCCACAGGTCTCCCGGGATGGGAAGAAGGAGCAGACAGATCCGTCTCCTGGGGAGGAGGGAGGAAAAGAGATGCTATCTGGGAAGCTTAAGTATGGGAGTTTGATGCAGGNACAGCTAGGGCTGAGTGGAAAGCTCCTGGACATGTGTCTGCATTTGCCAAGGTCAGCCCACACTTGAGGAATTTCAGGAACGGAGTAACCCACAGGCCAGGGCTAGTAGAAACTGTCTTCAAAAAGGACTCTGCTTGGCTTCCTTGACCAACTGTCTCCTGGAGGGAGAGGGTAGGCAGCAAGGCACAGGGGTTGGATTCCTAAGGGGAGTCCCTCCTCCCCCCTCCCCAGACATGCTCGCCAAGAGAAGTGTATCCTCTAAGGTCAAAGACAAGAAAGGCCTGTGCACATGGCCATCTTTGTGGTGCCCAGTTAAATAGGAAGCTTTCAATGCTTACTGGGTCCAGAGAGCTGGAAGATAGCCAGGCTGCTTACCGTCCACACCCCTGCAGCACCCCTGGCCCAGAGAAAGGGGTAACAGGCATCCATTCCACCCCTGGCTCAGAGGAAGGGTAACAGGCATCCATTACACGTCTTCCAGCAAGCTTGGCCAGACTGTGGAGGAGGCTTACACCTGAATCAGATTGGGAGCTTGTATTGGCAGTTTGGTGGGGTGTTCTAACGTGAGACTATGAAGTTGTCTACTGAGCAGAAGATCAGTGGGGGTGAGTCTCCTTCCCAGAGACTGCCAGGATGTTTCTCTACAGAACACATTTTTAAAGGTGTTTTGGGAGTGGGCTGGGAAGACGCCTTCACTGTGAGGACTTGAATTTGGATTCCCAGCACTTACGAAAAAAAACCAACCAACCAACCAANCAANCAAACAAACAAACAAACAAAACCAAAAAACAGGTGAGGGCTGGAGAGATAGCTCAGCAGTTAAGAACACTTGTTGCTCCTTGCTCTTACAGAGGATCCAGGTTCCATTCCCAGCACTCACATGGAGGCTCACAACCATCTGTAACTCCAGTTCCAAGGAATCTGATGCCCTCTTCTGGGACTTCATGGGCACAACACACATAGTGCACAGACATATATGCAAGCAAAACACCAATACAATAAACAAGCAAAAGCCAGGGGAGACAATGTGCATCTGTAATCCTATGCAGTGATAAGCAGGTCCCTAGGGCTTGGTGACCACTCTAGTTGAATCAGCAAGCTCCAGAGTGAGTGAGTGACCATGTCTCAAAAACTAAGGTGGAGAATGATGGTGGAAGACACCTGATGCTTTCCTCAATCTCCATACATGGTATTCATGCACACACACACACACACACACACACACGTTTTCTAGAAATGGGGGTGGGGTGGGAGGGAGATTAAAAACACACAGATCTGCTTGGGTTGTGTCATAGGTGGGGTTTGTGCAGTGGCTGCTCTCACTGAGTGGAAATTTTCCTTTCCGTTCTCTCTTTCGTCAGGGTCTTACTTTGTAACTCCAAGCTGGCCACCTTCAGGGTCTGTCACATGATACTTCCCCACTTAGAAGACCTTCCCTTGTGTCCTCCTCCATTTTGTCCCCCAAGTGTACTACCTAGGAGCTCTACACGTGAACTCTAGGGACCTGGGTCAGGATCCTAGCGCTAGCCTTGGAGCTTTAAGTTTGCATCTGATTAATAATAGACGATTCCTCCAGATTGCCTCGAGGATCAAAGGAGAGTGTACTCACATTATACCATCAGCACAAAGCCTGGCATAGTAAATCTTAGCTGTTATCAGCCTTCCCCCGGCCAGTGCTTGCTGACTGCTCAAGTTTCTCAGCCTTTAAATCAAGCACTTTCCAACCCAGCTCCATTAACTGACGTAAGAGATGCCCAAAGTTCACCATAGAGAGGAAAGGAGAAGCCAGTGAAATAATATACACGCCGCAGGTCATTCGAAACACTGAAGAAAAGCAGACATTCATGTCTCCATGTGGTTGCCAAGGGCTGGCTGTGATTATTACCATTTGGTTTGGTTTTTGTTTGGAGACTTGGTCTCACTATGTAACCCAGGCTGACCTTGAACTGTTAAGCCTCCTGCCTCAGCTCCCCAAATGCTGGGCTAGTGGGTGTAAGCCACTGTGCTGATTTTTAAGGTGAAAACATTTTGAAGACCAGGTAATGAATGTCACGATGACACTGTGGTGGCAGTGACTGAGAAGCCAGCATTGGCACCTGAATCCAAGGGAGGCAGAATTGTTCCCAGCTGAGTTTCCTCTGGCACTCTTCGGGGAGGGTATCATGGCAAGGCTGGGGCTGGACTTGGGACCCACTGGGTTAGCGTAGGTTCGGGTACTTTTTTTTTTATGTGGCCTTGAAACAGAAGAAAAGCAAAGAATTGCCCTTTGGAATCAAGACTTCAAGCTTGTAAACTGTTGTAGTCATTATGGAAATCAGTATGCAGGTTCCTCAAAATACTAAAAATAGATCTACCATATGATCCAGCCACACCACCCCTGGGTATCCACCCCAAGGAAGCTATGTCAGCATTCCACAAAGTTATACAGGTTTATTGATGCCTGGTATATAATAGCCAAGATATGGATTCAGCTTGGGCACTCAGCTACAGATGAAAGAGAAAGAAAAGGTGGCAGGCTTGAGAGATGGCTCAGTGGTTAAGACCACTGGTTGCTCTTCCAGAGGACCTGGGTTCAATTCCCAGCACCCACATGGCAGCTCACACTTGTCTGTAACTTCAATTTCAGGGCTTGACACCTCACACAGACATACATGCAGACAAAACACCAGTGAACATAGAACAAAATTAATTTATATAAAAAAAGAAACAGAAAATGTGGCATAAATACACCATGGAATTGTATTCAGCTGTAGAGAATAATGTAAAGAATGCCCTTGAACTGCAGATCCTCTCACCTCTTGGGTGCTGGAATTACAGGCATGTGCCATGTTATTTGATGAGATACTGGATATCAAAACCAGGGCTCCCGGCATGCTAGGTGAGTGCTCTATCAGCTGAGCTCTATCCTCAGCCCTGGCTTCCCCCAGCACTGTATAAACTCCGTGTAGCAGTGCACGCTTGTGATCCCAGCACCAGGGAAGTTGAAGATTGGAGGACAAGAAGGCCAAGGCTATCCTCACCTACATGTCCAGTTCAAGGACAGCCTGGGCTACATGAAACTTCATCTCAAACAAACAAATAAAAAAAAACCCGAAATGACAAAATAAAACACCCCCCTGAAAAAATGAAACTGTGTCGTTTGTAGAAAAATGGATGCAATTGCAGATGACTATAGTAAGTGGAATAAGCAAGACTCGGAAAGGCAAATGCCACCTGCTTTTTAAAAATGTGGAATACATACTTACATATAATATACAATACANAATTGGCATACTACCTATGTATGGGACATGAAGGAGGAAGGAGGAAGGAGGAATGGGAGGGGCTGGAGAGACGGCTGGGTGATTAAGAGCATTGGCTCCCAGCACCCACAAGCCAGCTCACTACCATCTGTAACTCCAGTGCTAGGGGATCCGAGGCCTTATTTTGGACTCTGTGGGGACCAGGCACACATGTAGTACACAGACACACATACAGGCTAAACACTACAGACATAAAAAATAATTCCTTAATTATTAATCAGAAAAGAAAAGAGGAAGAAAATATCACTTTTTAAACATATAGAGTCTAGACTTAACACACGAATGTGTGTGTGCATACACACATATAACATAAAGTAAGAGAATTATTGGGGTGAGGAGGAAGGAGACAGGCGGAAGTAGGGACAAGAAGGGCAGTGGGGGCTTGAACAAAGTACAGTGATATATATATATGAAAACATCATAATGAAATTCACTAATCTGTGACAGATGACACTTTTTGTTAGAGAAAGCCTGAGCTTGGATGAAAGGATAGCTTCTTTTGTCCCTGAGGTGCTATGACACAATGTGAACACTGGGGGGCACTCCAGCCAATCTTCAATAGATACCAACAGGTTTGATAANAAAAGAAACATGAATGGCTAGCGTTAAAGGCACTTGCCGCTCGAGCCTGAGGAGTTAGGTTCAGTCCCTGGAGCCTACATGGTACAAGGATAGAATCAACTCCTGAAAGCTGTCCTTTGACCCCCATTCCCAAGTTGTGGCAAGTGCACCACCCCAAATAAATAAATGAAAGAAAAAAAAAATCCCTAAACTAAAAGTAATGTCACTATTAATATGATTTTCATGTACTGAGTTCTTCCTGTGAAATCCTAAACTCTGTTCAGAGAGTCATAGGTCACGGGATTTTTGTTTTGTTGTTGTTTGTTTTTTGTTGTTGTTGTTTGTTTGCTTGTTTGTGAAACAGGGTCTCACTGTGTAACTCGGTTGTCCTGGAACTCCCTACATAGACCAAACCAGCCTTAAACTCACAGAAAGACACCTGCCTTTGCCTTCTGAGTGCTGAGATTAAAAGCGTGCACTACCATACATGGCCTTTTTCTCATTTTTACTTTGTAAACATCCCATCCATTAGGCACTATTTAAAAAAAATATGTGTGCGTGTGCCAGTGTTTGTGGGGGTCAGAAGAGAGCGTTGGATCCCTTGGGGCTGGAGTTGCAGGTGACTGTGGGTACTGAGACCCNAATCCTGACCATCTGGAAGAACAGCAAGAGCTCTTATCTAGAGCATCTCTCTAGCCATCGGTCCCCCCATAGCTAGCCGTGGTTACTAAGGATTTTATACATAGAGTATATTGCTTTTCTGGATTTTTAAACTGTTCCTATAGCATAATTCACACATGTGATGCTGCTTAACACTATTAAGTGCGCAACTTCATGAAACCAGTGCACACATTGGCTGGGGAAGGGTTGGGGGATTCGATGCTGGGACCCATGGGACCGGCTGGAAACTGCTGAGCTTAGCCAGCTTTCTCAGGATGACTTGTCTCTGGAGAGCAAAATGTCATCATTTTGGACTTTGTCCTCTGTGTTTCTCCATATTGTTTGAACTCTTAGGATAAATAGGTTCTGTTTTAAGAAAAACAATGTGGGGTCCCTGAGGGGGGATCTCTGGCATCTAAGAATGAGCTGTGAGTTCTGAAGGGCAGGCTGGAATTCTCAGAGGGCCTAACAGACAAGCTCCTGACAGGCTTGTTTAGGGGAGACCCCACTTCAGGAGTTGGGGTGCTAGGGTCCAGCCCTAGTTCCCTTTCTAGATCCCTCTGACATGACATGAATCACTGATGTCCCAATCACAGAGCGGCCCTCAGTAAACATCTGCCTGATGCTAGGTTTGCCCTACCTTCTTCACTGCCACTGGCTGCTCACTGGCCTCCCCCAGGCCTGAGAAGAAATGACCCGGTCAGGTCTCTAATGTTTAGTTGTTACAGACATTTCTTCAGCAAGAGAAATACTGAGCATGCCAGACCCAACCAGATGGCTAACACATGGTGGCCTGTGGGGAGTGGTCCCAGAAATTATTCCCCCACCCATGGAGATATCAGGCCTCTCCCCAGGCTGTGGATGCTGGGAGTTTTCTGCTCATGACCCCACTTATGGCTTCAGTTCCTATCGNGGCTGGGCCCACAGGCCATAAATCCTGGTGCTCATTAGTCAATATCTCACAGCTCAGCCGTTTGCCAGGAACCCTGTCATCATTGTTATCTCACACAAGCCCTGTCGTTGTTTTGTCACTNTTTAAAAAACAGCAGTCTTTTAAGCGGGGTGTTTTGCTCATCTTTTACTTTGGAGTTAGGGAACCCCAACCACAGGGAGTAAGGCAGGCAAGAGGGTTCAGGGGATTTTTTTACTTTGTCCAAAGCTTCTAGGAAAGGCCAAGTTTTGAACTCCTAGCCCCTCTGGGGTCCAGGCTGGGACCTGGTGTGAGGCTCAAGGCTGTGGGAGAGGTGGGAAGTGAATGGTCATCCAGAGGCCAAGGGCAAAACCAAAGTGAGTCTCCTTCTTTTTGGATGGGCTTGGGCAAGAGTGCTTCCTCTTCCTCACCAGTCAAATGAGGAGGGAGTGGCAGTCCTTGGCTAATGAGGACGCACAGGTGCCCCTAACCTATGAGTCTGTTTGCATTAGGACTTGGGACTTAGGATTTGACCTCAAGAACAAACTGGGTGACTTCCTTGACATCTCCAGCCTCAGGTCCCTCATCTTTACAAGAGCCCACTCTTGTCGGCCTCATGCCCTGGCTCTCTCATCTCTAGTCCCATCCGCCCTCTTGAGTTCCTCACACCTCCTAAAGATTCCTTCCACTAGCTCCTACTGACCCAGGCTGGCAACCATGTCTCAGCATACAGGCCATCGGAGAACTCTTAAGAAGCAAAACATGAAGGAAGGCCTCACCAAGGAGATCCTTTTGGTGTAATTAATAATTTATTAAGATTTGACTATACACACAGCATACACTTCAAGCGGTTGAAGTGCCTCTCCCAGCCGGGTCCCCTCATCCCCAGCTGTGCTGTCTTCCTCTTCATCTGCCCATATGCCGCCAGTTTCATAGAGTTTAGTGGCCTCAGAACCTCAAGAGGCAGCCATGTTTGCTTGTTTGTTTTTTAATTTTATATGTCTGGGTGTTTTTACCTGCATGTATGTATGTGTAGCAGGTGCTCAATTAGATTGGAAGAGGTTGGGGGTCCCCTGGTGCTGGAGTTACAGAAGATTGTGAGTCATGTGTGTGCTAGGAATGGAATCCAGGTCCTCTGGAAGAGCAGCCAGTGCTCTCAACCTCTGAGCCATCTCTCCAGTCCAAGCAGTGAGTTTGCAGCTGCGGCAGAGAGAATGAGAGTTCAAGGGTCCTGAGGCTGTGGGCCAGGGTTGCTGGGGTGAGAGGGAGAGGGGGGTTAAGTCGGTAGACGGAGGGAGGGGGGGCTTTTGTTTTTGTTTGACCCAGGGTCTCACTATGTAGTGCTGCCTGGCCTAGGACTCACTGTGTAGACCGGGCTGGATTCAAATTTGCAAAGATTCTGCTGCGTCTGCCTCCTGAGTGCAGAGATTCCAAGTGTGCACCNCTACCCAGGGCTCGAAACCTGGATGCTACTCCGTGTGGCCTGATGAAGTGAAGCAGGCTAAGAGTAATTTGTGCTTTATANAAACACTGCAGAATGTGGCCGCTGGATTCATCTGGGGTTGGGAGGCCAGGAGGGAGGCAAGTGTGGATTTCTGGTAGGGAGGACCAGTAACAGGAGAGGGAAGGTGGTGAAAAGAGGTGGGTTGTGGATGTTTGGGTTTGGTGGAATTGTGATCAGAGAGGCCCTCCCAGGCCACATGCCCTGCTGACTGACACCTTGCCTCTGTCCATAGTATCGTCTGAGTGATTACTGGATGAAAATGCGTCACTGTGAATTGACAGCAGGCCTCCAGGATTTGTATCCTTAAAACAGTGACCCCAGTGGCCTGCTACCTGCTGNGAGACTCCTACTTCCTCCAGACACCTCCTGCACCCATCAGCACCTAGGAATCACCCTAAGGCAGCCTGCCTCACGCTGTCTCTCTCTGATGAGCAAAATCTAGAACCTTCAGAATCTCATAGTTTCTTTGCCATAAAACCCTTTACTCATGAAAGCCTGACATACAAAATGTATAGAAAATTTTAAGCTCGGGGCAGGGATGGGGCTCTGTTGATAGAGTGCTTTCTGTCACATACAAGGCCCTGGGTTTGATCTCAGCACCACACAAATGTTGTCTTTAGCCTCCACCCACTAGATACCTGGCACACCCCTCTGTCAGCTTGACAACAGAAAAATGGCTACAGAGCTGGGGAGTGTAGCTCAGAGGTACCCAGGATGCAGGAGCCCTGGGTTCCACTCTCAACACTGCACGGGGTGGGAAGGCAAAGAGCAACTCTAGGGAATGGTGAGGGGCCCAAGGGCCAGCAATAGATGCCGGTATCTCAAGGCCACACACACACACAAAAGTACACAAAGCAGTGGTATGGGCTCAGGCCAGCTGGAGGTGCGGAAGTTACACCAAAACAGAAGCAGAACCCATGGAGGAATGATGTAGCCTCAGTCACAAGTAAATGTAGACACCCANTATCTCCCTCTCACTGCTTTTGATCTCCATGGATTCTTTGTTTTGCCAAATTCTACCAGGAGTCAGAAGGCATGACAGACAGCTCCTGGGGATGGAGGGAGGGACCAGAGGAGATCTGATGGTGCGTGTGTGTGTGTGTGTGTGTGTGTGTGAGTCATCAGTGGGAGCTATCCCAGGAGGGACAGCAGCAGGGCCCAAGAGATGACGAGCATTTGAACATGTCCTGAAGGGTGTGAAGTACTGTGGTGTGAATACTGTCTCCCAAATCTGTGTGTTTGAAATATGGTCTCTAATTCAGCAGAGGTGACAGGTGAAATTTCGGGGAAATCAATTGGAGATGATCCGCTTGTGGATTTATGGGTAATAAGTCATTGTGGAAGTGGTCTAGCACTGTGAATCTATCTCACCACGTGATGCCCTCTACCATGTTATAACACAGATCGATGGCCCTCAACACATACCAGTACCATGTTCATCGGCTTCCCAGCCTCCAGAACCACGAGCTAAGCATATCTCTTTATAGATTGCCATATCTTCTTATTTTGTCACAGCAACAGAAAATGGATGAAGACACCAGGAAATAAGTATTTCATCACAGGGAAGAGTAGGCAGTGTGCTCGGGTTACAAAAGCACCCGCTAACTGAATTGTTTATTTAATCAGGATTGTTTGTTCCATTGATTGACTCTGCAGTGTGTACTTGGTAAAAAGCAAACATCCAAATGGGCAAAAGGGCATCAGATGGAAAGCAGGTCTCCCTCTCACCCCTGACCCTCCACTATCCGCGCCTTCCCGAAGGCCCTTCACTCCAGTCTGCTCGCATTCTTTTCCTACCCCGACTGCAGCCCCCGTATGCCAGTACTTGCCACACATCCTATGTGTGTACGTGTTCCTGTCAAGATCCCCATCCTTTCACTACCACAGGAGAAACGGGGGTTATCTCTCTCCTGAACCCCGCCCCCCCCGGCTGCGAGCACGGTACCACACAGAAAGAGTGGAGGGGCTAGAGATGTTTCAGCAGTTANCAGCACTGGCTGCTCTTCTAGAGGTCCTGGTACCCACATGGCAGCTCACAGCTGTCTGTAGCCACAGTGCCAGGGAATCCAACGCTCTCTTCTGGTTTTTGTGGATACCCCACGCATTTGGTGGAGGTACTTGCAGGCAAAACACGCACAGTACGTTAAGAATAAACACATCTTTAAAAAAAAGATGTCGAGGANGATTTTTGTGGATAAATGAGTTATAAGATGTTAGAATGACAGACCTACCTACAAGACAAGAAATCGGACTTGGTGAGCAGAACCTGGGAATCTATAATTAGTGTNCTAAACTGAGAATCCCTGGAGCTGAGGATCTGGTAGTGGGAAAAACTCATGCCCAGACTTCCGGTCTAAGGACCATTAGTGACTTAGAAAGGTCTTCATTGTGCCCTTCAACTGATTTAATTTGGGCTGGCTAGATGGCTCAGAGGGTAAAGACACTTGTCCTGTAAGCCTGTTGACCTGAGTTCAATCCTCAGGACCCACATTGGGGGTGGGGGAGAAAAATGAACTTGTAAATTGTTCTCCAACATACATATGCATGTGTGCTGCAGCATGCACACATCCACACACGTGCACACCCTCCCCATACAAATACACAAATAAATTCAATTTAAAAACCTAAAAATAGATTTAATATTTTTTATCAGCACTAGGGAGGGATTGATTCCAAGATATCGTGCATGCTACACAGGTACTCTACCACTGAGCTAGTTTCCACCCTCTCCNCCATTCACGTAGATATTTATCTTTCAAATATTTGTTTTTACAANGAGTTTTATATTTATTGAGCACCTAATGCATTTATTAACCAATGTTAATTAAGCATATATTTTTGTCAATATTAATATAAATGTCATGCTATGCAACTGAGGCTTCAAGATTAATTACCATGGTTCAAAGCAACAGTCATGTATTAGCTCATGGTTTGAGGATGTTGGACTCCAGGAATGGCTGGAGTGGGTGCTGGGTTAGGGTCTTCCATGACGATGCAGAGAGAAGTGTCACTGGGCCCATGGTCACCAGCAGGCTCATTTCCACGGTAGCAAACCTCAGGACACTTCCATGGATTCCTACGAGTCTTCATCNTGGCTTCCAGATACCCCAGGGGACCCGAGACAGAAAGATAGAAAACCCAGTACCGCAGAAGGAACATTCTACTGCTTCCACAGTCTGCAGCNGTCATTCGGGGAAGCCAAATCTGTCTGGAACGACTACACAATGGTATGATATCAGAAAAAGGAGCTCTTCAGGGTACTTCTTGGAGACTAGCTAACACAGTAACATTGAACAAGACTGGCCAAGTTCCCACTCTTGTGGGGTTAGCACCCTAGAAGGGAAGGGGAGAGGACGACAATAAACCAATAAGCAAGTATATAGATGCTTTTGGAAGGTTTAAGGGCAATGAAGAAAATCAAACAAGACGACAAGTTAGAATAGGGCTGCGATGCTAAGATCTCAAGCCAAGTCCAGCCTGCTGCCCGCTCTGCAGATGAAGTTTGCTTGGCACTCAGCCATGCCCATTCCCTTCAGATAGCTAAGAGCCCTNGTATGCAGTGAGGGTAGCCTTAAACCATNACAACAGAGATTGTTGAGCTTGCAAAGCTCCTACATAGCTGTATTTACAGAAGGCGTCTCCAGGAGACCACACTGGAGCAGAGACCCAAATGGGTAGGAGGAAGTGGCTGTGTTAAGAGCAGGGGAGGGTTTTCCAGACAAAAGAGACCTCAGGAAAGAGCAGTGAAATGGGAACTCTTGGGCATGTAGACACACAGGAAGTAGTCCAGAGGGCTGGGATGGAGACCACAGGGGGATGACTAAGAGTGAGGAAGGAATGTAGGGGAAAGATCAGGATCTGCTTATTGGTGGGGAGGACTCAGGGCCCTACAAGTCTGAGGGGCATTTTTTGTTTTGTTTTGTTTTTTGTCTTTTTGATACAGGGAGGATTTTTCTGTGTAGCCCTGCCTGTCCTGGAACTTGCTTTGTAGACCAGGCTAGCCTTGAACTCACAAACAGACACCTGACTCTCTGGGGGAATGTTCTTAAAAAAACTACATCTACTTATTTGTGTGAGGGCAGGGAGCACACCACAGCACATTTGTGGAGGTCAGAGGATTACTAGGAGAAGTAACATTTTTTCCTTCCATCCTGTCTATCTCGGGGTTGGAATTCAGGATGTCAGGCTCAAAGTCAAGCCCCACCCACCCAGTGAGCCAGCCCGAGCCCCTGAGAGGTACTTTTGTTAGTTTGTTTCTTTGTCTTTGGACTTGGGTCTCCAATTCAGGACCTTCTTGCCTCAGACTTTCAAGCTGTGGAGCTATAGTAATAAACATCTACGCCCAGCTGAGCTTGAGTTTTGTTCCAAGCCTGATAGGAGGCCCTGGAGGGGTCTCAGTAGGGAGAAGTGGGCTATGGTGGGGCTGATCGCTGTGCCTTCTCTGGTTTAGTTCCCCTCAACTGGCCCCTAAATGCAGCTTTCCCAGAACTGTGTGGTCTTAGCAAGACTCAGGTAAAGACCTTAGATTATACACACGCACAAGCCTCGGCAAACCTGAGAGAGACCAGGACATCNTTTCCTTCTACTCTTTTTTTTTTTTAATCCCTTGTTTTTCCTGTCCTACTTACTCGTCTAAATCCAAGAAACCTGAGGGAATGTGACATAGATTCTCGAGCTTTGCCTGTCACTGTGAAAGTCAGACAACTTCCCTGAGCCTTACTTGCCTCAACTGGACAATAAGGGGGTAGTTCAGTGGCATCTGCTAGTCTAAGAACAGCTCGTGGGGCTGTCCAGGTACACACAAAGCCAGAGTCCTGAGAAGGGCATGAAGGCCACATAACAGTGTCATTTGGAGCAGGTTTAGCTGGATTGGCATGAGCAGTGGGACACAGGGTGACTGGTCCACCTGGCATCCTACAAACCCTGCTCTGCTTGAATCCTGAACAAGACAGCCCATAGCTTCTCAGAGTGTCACAGTTGGTAGTAGTCCAGCTGGGACAAGACTTTGAGTGAGGAATGACCTGGTGGCGGCTAACGTGNATAAAGTCAGGTCTGAGAGAGCAGGGGTTTGATGAGCTTGGCACTGTCATTCACCTGTCCTTTGCCTTGAGTGAGATGGAAGAGGTTGAGATGAGGTGCTTTGGTTGCAAGAGGGACCAGGATTCTATGTATCACGTAGAAAGAAAACGCTGCCAACCAAATGGTGACATAGTACTTTCTGGCCACTTAGAATTTTTATTTTACATTTGTTAAAAGAACTTTTGGAGCTAGGTGTGGTTGTGCACAACTATAACCTAAGCACTCAAGGGGCTGAGACAAGAGNATTTCCAGTTTGAGCCTGGATAGGGCTGGGTAACCTGACCTGTCCTCACTACCTCCCGAAAGACCTCTTTTTAATTCATTACATTGACTTACTAGGAGAGAATACCACAGCACAAGTATGGAGGTCGGCAGACAACCTGCAAAAGTGGGTTCTCTCCCCTGACCATGCAGTTCTCTAGGGGTGAACTCATGTTGCTGGGCCTGATAGCAAGCGCCTTCACTCATTCAGCCACTGGGCTGGCTAGTTTTATGTCAACTTGACACAAGCTAGACTCATCAGAGAGGAGGGAGCCTCAATTGAGAAAATGCCTCCATAAGATCGGGCTTCAGGTAGGCCATAGNGCATTTTCTTAGTGACTGATGTGGGAGGGTCCAGCACATTGTGGGTGGAGCCACTTCTGGACTGGTGGTCCTGGGTTTTGTAAGAAAGGCTGAGCAAGCCATGAGAACTAAGCCAGTAAGCAGTACCTTTCCATGGGCTCTGCATCAGCTCCTGCCTCCAGGTTCCCACCCAGTTTGAGCTCTTGCCTTGGCTTCCCGCAACAGACTGTGAATTGGGGTGTGTAAGCCAAATAAACCCTTTCCTCCTCAAGTTGCTTCAGCTCATGATGCAACTTAGCATCATAGCAGGTCCCCCCCAAATTTTTNAAGATGAGATTTTTTGATTTTTGAATTGTTGTTGTTTATTTGTCTTGTTTTCTTTGTCTCTGTGGTCTGGAGATTGAACCCAGGGCCTTGCACATGCTGAGCACACATGTGATAATACTCTCAGCCGTTTTCCTAGGTCTGTTTGTCTGTCTGTCTGTCTTTCTTTCTTTCTTTCTTTCTTTCTTTCTTTCTTTCTTTCTTTCTTCCTTCTCTCTCTCTTTCCTTCCTTCCTTCCTTCCTTCCTTCCTTCCTTCCTTCCTTCCTTCCTTCCTTCCTTCCTTCCTTCTTTCCTTCCTTCTTTCCTTCCTTCCTTCNNTCTCTCTCTCTNTCNTTCCTTCCTTCCTTCCTTCTCTCTCTCTTTCTTTCTTTCATCCTTCCTTCCTTCCTGCCTTATTCTTTTCTGTTTTTTCTTTTTTTTGATATAAGGTCTTACTATGAAGCAAGGCTACAATGGCTCAAACTCACTATGTAGCCCAGGCTGGCCTCCAACTGCATATCCTCCTACCTCAGCCTTTCAAGTGCTGAGATTACAAGCTTGAGCAACCATACCAGGCTTCTTAGTGATCTGTGTATCCCTCTTGTTTATTCAGAAAAATAAAAATACTAGGCTGGGGGTGTGGCTCCTTCCTTGGTAGAATGCTTGCCTAGCTTAAGGCCCTGGGTTCCATCTCCAGCACTTCATAAACTGGACGTGGTAGGGCACACCTATAATCCCAGCTCTTGGGAGGTAGAGGATGAGAAATTCAAGGCCATCCTCAGCTACACAGAGAGTTGGAAGTTAGCCTAGACTGTAGGGGGAAAACAGAAAAGAAAGAGGAAAATACAAGCAAAAATATATTTATTAAGGAATCCCCCAAACCCTGCAGTCATCATCCAGCTGCTCCAGGTCCCTTTGCCTCCTAGAATTGCCATTCCTCATACTTCTCACTTGTCACTGTCCACGCTGGCGCGCATCTCCATCATGCAGCATTTCTAGGAGGGCTGCTCCGTGGGAGTCTCCAGACGCTCTTCCACTGCTGCTGCTGCTGCTGCTGCTGCTGCTGCTGCTGCTGCTGCTGCTGCTGCTGCTGCTGCTGCGAGGCTCCGGTGTTCTTATCAATGGAAGGTTTCCGGAAACCGCTGTTGTTCTTGGCCCTTCCTCAAATGGCCCTAGTGTCATCTGTGATAAAACAGAAAAAGGTACGGCTGTCCAGTAAGAGTACAGGAAAAAAATGACCAGAACCAAGCAGGCCACAGCCATCACCTGATGTAACTAACCCACAGCCATGGTGGGATGTGTGAGATAAAGACACATCCTAATTTCAATGCCATCATAACTTGGAAAGAGGCATGGTGAGCTTTAAAATTGTAAGTACTACCCAGGGGCATTGAGGGCGAAGTTTGTGATGGGCTCTAATTCACAGGCCCCAAAGCACTCAGCTCAGCAGCGGCCACTCCCTTGGCATTGCTCAACTGTCCCCTGACTCCTTGCAACCCAGGGCATCGCCCTCCTTGCAGGGCCAGCTCAGGTTTATGGCAACAATCNCTGCTCCTGCCAGACATGATCTCAAAGCCATAAAGAGTTTTACAGTTTCACTCTTCCCGAGATAAGGCTGGGGAGCCCTTCCCAAGGCCGGGCACAATCTCGGCGCTTAGGAGGAGGGGCTGGGCGTTGGGAATTGGTACAAGTTTTATGGTTCCCACTTCTCTAAAAATACCACGTTCTCATAGCCGCAGCCTGAGTGTGCTGGTGAGGCCTCAGCACCCGGAGTACAGCGACAATCACTCGTTCTGGCACTCATTCATTCATTCATTCATTCACTTACTCATTTGGAATGATGTGTGGGACACAAGAACTTGTGTTTTCTTACCGTGCCACATCATTTTACTGTGGATTACCTATGCATAGTGAGAACTCATTTAACCGCCTCTCAGCCTCACTGAGGTCCACATAGACAGGGGGCATGTGTAGCACACAGTAGGCCCACAGCAAAGGAGCCAGAAACCTTTTCCTTCACTGTCGACTTTCACCCTGTTTGCTTTTGTTGGACCCTCTTCCCAGCCTCTGTGCAGTCTGGCCCAAGACAAACCCTCACCTTTCACCTCCTTGCTTACCCACACCCATTTAAATGAGAGCAAGCCACTATTGCCCCACCTCCCCATCATCAAAATGCTTAAAGTCTTGTCTCCCATCCAGTCAANATGTCAGAACACTTCCCAACCTGGTTCCCTGACTGCCTCTGTCCCCCCAGGTGGCAGCTCCAGCCTCTGGCAGCTNTAGCTGTCCCTGTGGTTTTGCCTTTCCTGAACATCTTACAGACGATCTTGGGGACTCCACTGAGTCTGCCTGCCTCTTCCCCTCAACACAGTGCATTTGAGATATATGTTGGTTNCACTGGTAATCTGTTCTCTCTTCCCCTTCCCCCTCCCTTTCCCTCTTTCTCTCTGACAGGGTTTCTTTCACTATGCAGCCCCAGAATCTTGACTCACCCGCCTCAGCTTCCTTCGTGCTTGGATAACAGGCTAACACCACTCTGCCCAAGTCGATGCAGACTTCCCAACTCCAGCCGAGACTTTCCCCAAGATTTGGATAGTCAGTGCTTCTGTAGGTGTTTCATTGACGTCCCTAGTAACACAGGCAAAGCTTAACTTAACTCCCACTGGTGGCTCGTCCACTCTTCCTCACACCATCCCAGGGCACCAATACTGCCTTGGCTTTGGTTTTCTTCTTCATGCTCAGCAACAAGTCCTTGATCACTCTCCTCAAAGGTNATCTTCTCTCACCACAGCCTGTATTTGTTCTCTGTAGAAATCTCTAATGTGACCAACTAACGTGTNTTGGATACCTGTGTCCTGCAGTGTTCTTAGGTCAGAAGAATGGGCCTGACATGACTGTGTCTTGCCCGCTGCCAGCTGCCTGCATTCCTAACTAAGATCCAGCTCACTTATGTTGTTGGCTGAATTCAGTTCCTCATGGACTGAGGTTACCATTTCCTTGCTGTTTGCCAGCAAGGGCCACCTACATTCTTACTATGAAGTCCCCTTCATCATCCCTCCCATACTTCATATTTAATATGCTAGAAATTGCTCAGTCTCCTTCAAGGGCTCACTGATGAGGTCAGGTGGGTTTAATTAAGCCTGTAAAAGTCCTCACTCTAGGGCTAGAAAAGATGGCTCAGTNGATATTATCTTTGTGATACTTGTCAGTCACCCATCTCCCACTTTATTTTTGAGAGTGGGTCTTACCATGTTGCCCAGGCTTGCTGAAAACTCATGGGCTTAAGTCATCTTCCTGTCTCCGTTTTCTGAACAGCTAGAACTACAAGCATATTGCACTGTACTCAACTTTAATTTTCCAAACAAAGAAGGTAGGGAGGGAAGAAGGAAGGGAGGGAGGGAAGGAGGGAAGGAGAGAAGGAAGGAGAGAGAGAAAGAGAAGGAGGAAGGGAGGGAAGGAGGGAGGAAGAGGAGGGGGAGGGAGGGAAGAAAAGAGAGAGGGAAGAAAGGAGGGGATGCTGGTATGATGACACACCTCTATAAACCCAGCACTTGGAATTCTGAGGCAGGAAGATTGAGAGTTTGAGACTAGCTCAGACTATGAATCTTTACTCAGGAGACAGAGCCTCAAAAACNAAATTAAAACAAGCAAACATAAAAAAGAAGAGAAATGGAAGTGGAACTTTTTCTAGTCATTTCTGACAGTCTACAGCTTAAAATTAATTTTCTTTTTTTTTTAAAGATTTATTTACTATTATGTATACAGTGTTCTGTCTGCATGTATGCCTGCAGGCCAGAGGAGGGCACCAGATCTCATTACAGATGGTTGTGAGCCACCATGTGGTTGCTGGGAATTGAACTCAGGACCTCGGGAAGAGCAGTCTGGATTCTTAACCGCTGAGCCATCTCTCCAGCCCTAAAATTAAGTTTCTTTCCACTTTACTTTTGAAGTCATTTCCTGCNTACAGCTTTCCTGCTTATGCCAGTGGTTCTGAGTTTAAAGGGAATATTTGTGAAGAAAAGGGTCAGGGATGAAGAAGGTCCAGGTGGCACGTGTGTGGCTGAGACCCAGATGGGGAATGTTGACCTCCTCCTGTCCATAGGCCTTCTGTGGCTTCTCTGACTTCAACTCCACCTCAAGTGTACTTTTTTCCGCCTCACTATGGCCTCTGAATCATTTTCCTTCAGCACGCAGGCCACTCCCTTTCCTAGACACCAGCCATCTCTCCCTTCCTTCCATCTCACGGCCCCTCCTTGGTTCTGAACAGTGAGCTACGTGTTGCTTTAGCTCTACAAGTGAACAAGATGAGCTCTGGAAGGAGGGCAGTGCCTCATGGTGCTCCTTCTCTGAATCCCAGAATGCCTCAGCCTGGGTCTTTGCCCATTGACCTTTGTCACTTTCCAATGTTCTCCTCATTGTACCCACTGCACAACAACTGAGTCATCAATGGCTCCCTAGTGTCCTCATGGTGTCCTCTGGAGTCAGACAATGGGCACCTGATCAGCTGTCACACAGTTAAGGACCTTTGGCAAGTCCCTTTCTTCTCCTGAGGCTGTTCCCTCATTTATATGACAGAACAANAGCTGCTCCAGAGAGTGGTGGAATTTCATTATGTCCAGAAAGCTAGACAAAGAGGAAGCATTCCAGGAACATTGTACTTGANGTCATGACCCCACTTCATCATCAAACAGCTGCAAGGGATTCTGGGACCTTGGTCCCTTAGACCTCAGTGTGGACTTTACATAGGATACGCAGATTGTAGAAGTGTCAATCAAAGATGATCTGGGCTCTACAACTGAGGAAGGTGGCAATCTCATCAATGTGGGGTGATAGGTCATTCCTGCTACCTGAGACTTTCTTTGGCTCCTCAGTGTTCTTTGTGTTTCTGGTCCTACTTTCAGCACTGGGGCCCTGCTGAGGACGATGTGGGTAAGAAGCTTCTGGTTCGTGTCTTGGAAAAGAACCTTTAGAGAAGGGTTGACAAGAAGAGCCCTCCCAGAAGCTCCAGTTCTCAGTCAGCCCATAGTTCCTTCACTTTTCTTGACTTTGGTTTCACTCTCTCTAGAATGGGGGTACTACTCTTGTCACCTTTCCTGNTACTGTTTAGCAGCTGAAATGGGAACCAGAATCGAGGCTCTGGCTACCTACACTGAGCATGGAGGGCAAAGGGCAGGTGAGGTGGAGGAACCAAGGTCGGGGAATTTATGGCAGTCTGAGGTTTATGGTTTTGATATGGATTTATTAAGCATAATTTAGGGCCGAAATGTTCTCCTCCTGTCCCCTCCCCCACAGCCATGTTGGCAGGAGTGGAGACAGGGCTTATTGCAACACCATCAAAACATTTCCTGGTGTTCAGGGCTAAGGGGAGGGACAGGAAGGTGGAAGTGGCCCCAGGGCCCAGGAAGGACAGTTAATGGGTGCTCTTGAAGACAGAAAATGAATGGTTAGTCTCTCCCCAGAAACTTGTGGGAGGGCAACATCTCTCAGGGCAACGTTCCCGGTTTACAGTTGGGGCTTGCAGAGGTGGAGTGACCTTCCCTACTTGACACTGACCACAAAGGGCTACAAGTGTCACTGTAGTTGGGCTTCAGAATGTGCCCCATCCTCAGATGCCCTGGGGTGCTGGGTTCCCGTTGGCCAGGGGTGATGATAGGATGTCTCACTGTGGCCAGTTTTAAGTCACTAACACAATATTGGGAAAACAGCTGGGAAGATTAGCGAATGCCTGGCTTCCACATGCTGGCTCCTGCACACTCCAGGTGAATGTGAGGAGTGACCTGCAGGGGCTGGACATCAAGCCATCTACCTGAGGGGGAAGGACCAAAATGACTAGAGGCCTGGCTGGAGATCAACACACACACCACTCGATTGTTCTTGCTCTTATGACATCCTGGTGTCCATGTGTCTGAAAGGTTAAGGTGGCCCCTAAAAGAGCTCCATCTTGGAACCTCTGGCTATTCTTCCAAATCTCTCCACCACCTTCTCTTTCATTCACTCTCCCCATATACCTGATTCCCTGAGTCAAGAAGCCAGGGTTGGGGCTGGAGAAATAGATCAGTTGTTAAGTGTTTATCTTGTAAGCACGATGACCCAAGTTCAATCTCCAAAACCCGTGTATAAAAGCTGGGTGTGGAATCACATGCTTTAAAATATTTATTTATTTAATGTGCACAAGTATTTTCCCCTGCTTGTGTGTCTGTGCACCACATTTGTGTCTCGTGCCTTTGGAGGCCAGAAGAGGGAGTTGGATTTCCTAGAACTGGAGCTATGGCCAATACATGAAGTCATTCTCTGCCCTCCCTGGGCATCAGCACATATATACATATGCATGTGCAGCCTTCCACATATAAATGTGAATGCGCGCACACACACACACACACACACACACACACACACACACACACACACACGGGTGGGGCAGGTTTGGATTTCTGCCTCTGCCTTTCAAAGAAAATCACCTCCCTGAGCCTCAGTTTCCCTACCTACATGATGGGAAATTATTCATAAAGTTTAACCTCTTGACAGGAAGACTGAAAAGAAAGCCNTCTTTTCCACTGTGACTATCCCAGGCTATCCTTATTCTAACACTGAGGGAAAAAGACACCAGTACAGGACTTAGAAAACATACGTACCATTTATTTTGTTGGATAAACTTATGCTAAAACACAGGAGTAAGAACTGTTTTTGAGCATTTTTTTCTTTTTTGACCCCTTGGGCAGTAATTTGTGGGATTTTGGGATCAGTGTGGGATCCCATGATGTTTGTATACCCACACTAGTCTGATGGGGGGGCGTGGCCTACTTTACAAATGCTTGGTGTGAAGTTCATGATTCGTATTTACCAGGGTAGGTCACAGAGAGTTCTAGCAAAGGCGAATGGCATGGTTGTCACAAGAAATCGAGGACATCCACTTCTAATCCTCCTTTCTCTGTGTCCACTCTCAGGAAAGCCTCCTGAATCCTGCAAGTTTCTGAGTTCCCTGGAGAAAGGAGGGTGGTCTCGGGGGGNAACTGTAGCATCCACTCTTGTCTGCCACCAGCTTTGTACCTANTTCATCATATTATGTATTGGGACCAAAATTCAGAAGAAAAAACTCCAACGTAATGTCCTCAGCTTATAATCAGAAGAGTCATCTTTCCTTTATTTCATGTTTCCCATATTGTAATAGTTACTAATGTGGAATGGATTTCTCCTTCAGAAAGGATGGATCGGGGCGACGCCTGCCCCCTGCCCCAGAAGACTGCTACCACTGCAGGCCAACATTACCTCCTCCTTTCATAAACATCACTGGGGATGGAGGGGCAAAGAGTGGGAAAGCCAACAGCCAGAAGGAGCCCAGCTGTCCTGCCTCCTGCAGAGCAGTCTGAACAATTGGCTTGGAGTCTCTGAGGACACTGGAGTGATGGTGGCAAAGGAAGGCTTGAGGGTTCTGAGAATGGAAAAGTCTGTCCTGAGACCCAGGATCTGGCTTGAGGGGTTAAGGACAACCCATCCTGACTGTCCAGGACTGTGGGCGTTCATTTTCTTTTAGCAGGTGGCCCCAGTATCCCTTCATACCTCTTTCACAGAGGACCTATCACTAAAGCTGGACTTGCTGGACACTGGGGTGCTAGCTCCACCCACTCAGAAGGATCACCTTGATGGAACATGGTGCTCAGTCTCATATTCATTCCTCCCACTTATCACACCTCCAGCCTTGGAAATATTCCTTTTTATTCCCATTGGTCAGTGGCACTTTGTAGGGACTCCTCAAAGCCATCCAGAGTCAGGCAGGGGCCAAGCGCTGACTGCTGGGGATTAGCGGTTCCAGAATGTACCTTGAATGCAGCTCCTCAAGCAATCCTGACCTAGGCTTTCTTATCCCTCTCCTGCTCCTCACCCAGACCATCTCAGCCACAGACTGCCAGACTAGAGTGGTCCCTCTTCTGGGAACCACATCCTTGCTGCTCCTCACCCTCAGTTGGGGAGAGTAGAGGAAAAGTGGACAGGAGTCATGAATCTACTTCACTACTTCTCAGCAAAGAGCATTCTTGACTTCCAGTGGGACTTTAGAACACCCTCCAGCTGGCCAGTTCTGGAAAGAGCAAGCCTCTTGAGTTTGGCAGTGGCAAAGGATGAGGAAATCTCTGAATTTTGTCACAGGGAAGACAAGAGCTTCCTATGAGGCAGTTAAGATTCTCTACTTTCATCTTCCAAAGATTCTACGAGATGGTGGATGTCAAATGCCTATGGCATCATCTGGGAGTATGGAAGAGCTTTACAGGCCCTGGGGAGAACTCTGATCCACCCCTTTGTCTCAGTCCCTGGGTCTAGTCTGGCCTCTTTGCTCCCTCTCAGCAGTCCTACCTCTGCAGGATGCTGTATTCATCTTCTGACAGCCCCACACTGCAGCTACTCCTGACTTGATTCTAACATTCAAGGTTCCACGGTCCCCAGCGTGTGCCCTCTCTCAACTCCATGGAAACTGATTTCTTCATTTTCTCCCTCCCAAACTCTGTTTCTTACCCCTGGGCCTTTGTTAGGCTTTGCTCCCATAAACTGGTCTGTGTCACCTGCTGTGCTAGCCAGAAGCCCACCTTCCCTGTCAAAGGACAGAGGCAGACCATGCCTCTTTGTAGATGCCTTCTCCATGTCTCTCAACCTCTCTCCACAATCTGTTGCAATTGTCATCCTTGGATGCCTCTTTACTGTAGGAAGTCGCAGGGCTCATTGCTCCAAAATTATAGCCTACTGCTAGAGGGAAGAATCATGGTGGTGTTGGCAGAGGAGGGATGGTGACTCCTACCCTCTGCCTTACCCAGGTCAGTGCTTACAGAAGGTTCTAGGAATGAATGGGGAAATGGTTGCCATATCTTCCTCAGCCTCCGGAGAGGTGGCTTTGGAGAAGTCAGGGTGGCTGAAGAAGGTAACAATGGAGGATGGGATAGAGGGTCCCCTGAGGTTGGCACAGCAGAAGAGAGAGGAGTAGCACCCTGCAAGCTGACTCAGTCTCAGGAGCTTTGCATCCAGACCCCCTGACCAGCACCAGGAGGGAAGAGGCCCCAGCAGGGGGAGGAGAAGGGAGTTGTGTTTCAACAAGGCCCTGCAGCAGCTGCAGACAGTCATCCTTCAGAGGTGAAGAAGTTGAGGGGAGAAACGGATGAAGATGAAGACAGTGGCTTCAACTTGGGAAAAGTGGTCCAGGCATTGGAAAACTTCCCAGCTGGGGTCTCCTCAAGGCAAAGCCCTGGCCTCTGGGGTGTGGGGTCAGGGGTGACAATATGTGTGACACTCAGCCCATGTTTCTGGGCCCTGCACCCTTTCCATGGCTGTTCTGGGGATGGCCCTCTTGTCACATCATCCTTGCTGTGACTAAGTTACATCCAGGTGCTCTCTGAGGGTGTGAGCCAGCAGAACCCCCGACCCCCAGCGGCTTGCTAGATGACTTCTTGCTTGGTGATAGTTGGCTGGGGAATGGCAGAGGGAGGCTTTACGATGGTAGCAATGGCTCCTGGCAGGAGCTTGTAGGGTTCAGATCCCGAGCCACTTGGTGGAGATGGCTGTGGAGTCTCAGGGGTGGCTACAAGGAGAAAGAAATAGGAGTTGCTCAAAATTCCAGCCTTTGTGGGAATAACTGGAGAGCCCCAGGGAAGCTCTTCCAGCTGCCGAGACAATGATATAAATTAGATGACGGATCTAAACCCTAAGGCTGCTATGGCTCAAACTTCTAGGTGTCCCAGACCCTACAATTTACATTCTGTGAGGTCTTCCCATCTATTTGTCCACCATTTGATATGGAGACTCAGGCTGCTTTTCCCAGACCAGGGCCCAGGTATGACTTTTCCCAAAGGCAATANGATGTGTGATAAAAAACTTGGAAGAAAGAGCAGTAATTGAGGCCCTGGGCTAACTGGCCCAAACTGGCATTTCTTCAATATTTAGGAGAAGAGAAATACAAACGAAAAGGCTTCGTTCCCATCACAGGTTGGGTGAGTGACTTTCACCCGCTTGGCTACTTTCATTTAGTAGACAACTTTCCCAAAGCCAACTCAATGAAATCCTTTCATCCCAGTGGCCACCTCATCTCATTGACAATCCTGTTCTTTGAAGAGCTTGGCCTAATGAGCAACTCAGCCATTGGAGATTTCCCCTCAGATTGGCCTGGCCCAGTGGCCAGTCCTACTTAATTGCCAGCCTCTTTCAACTGCCCAAAGGATGGCCTCTTCCATCCCTATTTCAATGAACACTTTCACCTAATGGACAATTTCAACTAATGGAATTCTCAGCCATCATGATCTCAATGGCCCCTTCACCTAGTGGATTGCCTCATTCAGTAGACGTTGTCAGTCACCTTGCTGACTATACAGCCTCACTGAGTATACAGCTTTAAATAACAACAACCCCCCCCGAAACACAGAGAACTATGTTCCTGGTTCCCCCTTCTACACACAATCTTCTCCTGCCTTCTTTCTTAGACCCCTCCTTACCCCTTGCAGGGTAGAACCCAGGCTGCCCACCTGCCTGCCCCCTGGGTCGGGGCCACTCACACATCTGTCCATTGCTGAGGTGAGAGGGCATCGTGTTGGCAACTATGACATTGGTGCCCATGTGTTCCTGCATTAGGTGAGGGTGCAGGGGGTGGTGGGCATGGGGTGCATCACTGGCAGACCCTGTAGATAGAAAGGAGGACATCAGTCAGGACTGCAAGTCTTGGGAAAGGACCACAGCCTTGCGGCACCATTTTCCTTCAGTGTCTCTTGGGCGCTTATTCCTGGGTTAGTATTCCTGGGTTAGACACACGGTTAGGCGTGTCCGTGGGCTTCGTGCGTTGAAAGAAACCAGGTACTTCTGAGTTTAATACAATGAGTAGTCTCTTGGTCACCTAGTAAAATGAGCACTAATTACTGAGCACCTGTCCTGTGCTGGGTACTGGCTTAGAGCACTCTCAACTCCTTACATAATTTCATCCTCCTGTTAGTCCTAGCGAATGGACACTATTATCATCCCTTCTACAGACGAGATAACAGTATCCAGACAGATTATCTCACCCAAATGTGTCTGGCAAACAGACCACAACTCCTGATCCTGCCGGCAGTGATCTGACATCTGAGCCACTACAACTGCCAGTTCACAGGGTCACTGCGACAAGGAGGTGAGTTCCTGCCTGACAGTGGTTCTCAGGTGGGGGTGGTTTTGGTCCCCTTGACAATTTCTGGAGATATTTTTATTGTGATTCCTGGAGAAATTCTTCTCATATCTCATGGACATGCAGCCAGACATGCAGCTAAGCAACAAGCGGAACATCTCCACTCAGAGAAGAACCACGTCTCTCCAAACACCAACAGTGCCGCAGCAGAGAGCCTTGGCTTCCATCCTGGGGTCACCGTGCCACTGCATCACTTCCCAAGCCTCCGTTCTACTTCTCGTGCTGAGGTTGTCACTCACTCCAGAAAAAGTCCTTCAGCCCTGTTGAGGGGCTAGAAGTGGTGCCCCACTTTTCTCTAAGGGGTGATCATGGTCTGTGGTTAAAGTCACCATCTCGCAGCCCATCTCAGCTCTGGCCCAGCTACCCTTCACGGGGAACATTATCAAAGCTTCATCACTTTCCCACTTGCCCACCGCTTACTCTGTGATACTCTCCCAACCTGGTTTCCATGCTCCAAATCTTCTGATGCTGCTNTCAACAAGAGGACCGAGACCCTGCATGCTTCCCCTCTCCTCCCTCTCTCCTAGTCCTTCATCATTTCTAATTTCCATCCCTTCCCTACAACCCCCTTCCTTTCCCTCCCTCCTCTCATTTAACACCGTTGTAGCCCTGTCCTCCTGAAAACATAACTTTTCTTT
>LZPO01044388.1:105931-125039 GCA_001675575.1 Neotoma lepida
AGTTTCACCACAGCCAGGGCTATGTAAAGACCCTGTCTCAAAATAAAATATAATAAACAAAAACNCGTGCAATGGAGCTACACAATTGTGTACATCAGAGAGCGCTGCCCAGCTGCACAGAGGCTGTACACAGATGCACATATGCAAAGTGCCATACAGGGCCACCAGGCAGGAAGCACAGGGTATGTCCACAAGGCCACATTCACAAACANGTTAGGCCCATGACCCACATTCACAGACACTCNACACACACACATATATGCAAGNATGAAAAACAAAAGCTCCTGGAGAGACAACCACAGACCGTTCAACAAACCCATACAGACGAAGCCTGGACACAAACCTAAAAGGGGGAACAGCTGTATTCTTGGATTTGCCGTGCCACCCATACACTTACATGGACACCTAGGACCATGCATGTAAACCACACTGCTGCGTTGGCTTTTCAGCTGGGAAGCCTTAAAATTCCACTTTCTCCCCTGAACTGCAGTTTCCCTGAAATGTAGCCATGCCTCCTGTCACCGTCTCTAGGAACAGGACAAGCCTTTTGTTGCTTGCACATAGGCCCAGGGGCTTGAAGAAGGGGCCATGTTGGGTGGGATTTCTACAGCCACTCGGAGGAAGCTCACCATCACGGCCTGTTGCTGTAAGGTGGTAAGGAAGGCGGCGTGAGAGCCCAGGGCCTAAGTAGGGAGGATCTGGGGAATGTTTCTGTTGGAAATCCACCTCTGCAGGCCTCCCTCACCCAGAATGCCTCTGGCCACAGTACATGGGCCCACTTGCTTCACCTGGCAACACCTGTACGAGCCTATAGGACCAACCTACAATTTTCTGTATTTCTCCTCCCATCCCAAAGTCCAGTGCCAAAGATCCACTCCATACCTGGGCACAACTGCCCCCACCTACCATTGCCCATGGTCAACACCTGCACATTTTCAAACTCCAGGGTGGTGTAGGCTGGGTCCAGGGCGGCACTGTAGTCAGCCATATCCATGTCGACGAGGGTTTTAGAGAGTCGCATTCTCCCCTACCCACGGCTCAGCCCCCTGTCCTGCCCTGCCCAGGATGCCACCCAAGCCCCTGGGCTGAGCCCCAGCCCCCGTCCCCGCCCTCTCCCTGCCTCCTCCCAGGTCCCTTCTCTGCCTTCCTCTGTTTCAAACTGTCCTCTGGGAGGCTCAGCCTGGCGTCCTGGCCTAGCCTCTGCAGAGGGTGGTGGCACTGTGGGGAGGGGCGGGGGTTAATGGTTAATCACCCCCGTTGCTGGGTAGGCTGGGTGGAGCCGCGGGGATTTGGCTGTTTGTTGGTTTCTGACTGACACCTGGGGTGCTAATTACAACTGTTGGGCCCCAACTCATTAATATTCAGTTACCAATCTTCCAAGACAGGCACCAAACAGGGCTGGCATTTGTTGGACCCCTTACCTCAGCAGCCCCCAAGCCAATGTCACTCCAAGTTGGCTATCCCAGCTGACATACTTAGACACTGACAAGTTTAGCTCCAAGAAGCCCTAATCCAACCCCTTTCCCAAATCATTGACTTCCATCCTCAATGCTGTGGCAAAGATAAAGCTGTCTCAAGGCCCTTGAACCGGAAATCTGAACCCCAGGCCCACACTTGGGTCTTTTGGATCCTTGCTGAAGACTCTTCTGGTTCCTTCCTGGGTTCTCACCTGCCCGGGAGACGCTGGGACCCACCTTCAGGTCCCTTCCCTGGCCCCTGATAGCCTCCAGCTGCTCCAGCTGGACCAGACCCCAGGGATGGTCCCCTGTCACAATGAATGCTTCCACAGTCCTCACCCATCATCCCAAGCACAATCAAGCTCTGCAGTAAATGATTCTCCTTCCAAGCCTCGGTTTTTCCTCTCTATCAAGTCTATAGTCAATCTGAAAGGGTAGTTTGGGCATTACGTGAGATATAAAAATAACTGGTAAGGTACGCTGGCCAGTGCCTCACCTCCAACCCATCATTTTTGTTCTGCTATGTAGCCAAGGCAGTACTCAAATTCTTGATACTTCTGTCTCACCTCCCAAGAGCCAGAATGAACAGGAATGTGCCACCATGCCCAACTAATTCCTATTCTCATTTTGTGTCCCCTTTCTGCCTCCCTGTTTCTCTCTGTCCACCTCTTCCCTTTGGAGTGGGCTTCATGGATGTACCCCTGTACAGTCACAGGGGATCTCTACGCTCAAAATGTCTCTGCATGGCTCAACACTCATTCCAGCCTTTAAAAATTTTTTTCAGATTAAAAAATAATTATCTGTATGAATGTTTTGCCTGCATGTATGTCTGTGCACCACATGCATGCCTGGTGCCAGTGAAGGCCAGAAGAAGGTGTTGGACTCCACTGGAACTGGAGTTACAGACAGTTGTGAACCACCACGTGGGTGCTGGGAATTAAACTCCAGGCCTCTAGAAGAGCAGCCAGTGTCTTAACTGCTGAGTCATCTTTCAACCCTCCATCTCCCATCCCCTTCTCAGCCTTTAAAACCTTTTTTCTTTACATTTTCATTTCATTGGCTACATCCTTTATGAGGTTTAACTATGAGCCTGGTGCACCTGTCCCCTTGTACTTTTGTTTTGGGTCTGAACAATTACGCAATCCCCGTCTGTGCTCTTCTCTGCTGACACATTTTGTGTGTGTGTGTGTGTGTGTGTGTGTGTGTGTGTGTGTGTGTGTGTGTGTGTGTGTGTGTGTGTGTGTGTGTGTGTGTGTGTGTGTTTGCCTTTTCAAGACAGGGTTTCTCTGTGTAACAGCCCTGGCTGTCCTGGAATTCACTCTGTAGACCAGGCTGGTCTTGAACTCACATGCTTTTGCCTCTCTAGTGCTGGGATTAAAGGTGTGCCCCACCACCATACCGCTTCTTTGCTGACACTTTNAGGCTCCCACANTAGCTGGGGAGAGAGAGTCACTAAAGACTGAGAGTGAGGACAGTAGCTTTGGAAGCTTCAGGGCCTGTCTTGCTCAGCGCGTTGAAAGAGCCATTCAGAGGGCCTGGTAACAACACAGAGCAAGAATGAGAGACAGAGCCTACTTAGGAATGAGTGAATGAACCAGAAAAGTGAGTGGCTAGGAGACCAGGTAAATTAATGTACGAGTTGAATGAACGAGTGAAATTCCTGAGTATGTAAAAGGGTTAATGAATGAGTAAGAGAATGAATGAATGGATGTGTGAGTTAGAGAGAGGGCGAGCAGATGTGCCTTCACACCGTAGTGATGCAACCCTTGGAAGCTTCTTTCTGTACTGCTGAGCTTTGTCATGCCCCTTCCATCCTGTCCCTAGAGACAGGACGGTGGAAGAGAGTGTNGGAGGCAGTTGTGGGGAAGAAAGTGATTAGATCCGGGGGCAAGTGCTCTAGGTTTAGAAACCATCCCCAGCGGTCCACGAGACGGCTCAAGAGGTAAAACACTTGCCTTGCAAGCTTGGTGATGTGCGTTCGACCCCTGGCATGCCCTGTTCCTATCACGTACACTCTCACATGATCAAAACCAAATAGAAACGATTTCTGTCGATGCAATTAGCTTTTTAGTTCACATCTCTTCTGGGCAACTCTCCCTTTCATTATTGTGGGGGAAGATCCTAGTCTCATCCTCCACTTCTTGGTTGAAGGGAGAGAAAAGATTGGAACCTGCAGCCCACACCTTGAGATCCCAAAAAGGTCTGACGTTGACTTCAGACTCTTTCAGGTCCTTTCCAGCTCCACTTGGCAATATCTGGTCCCAGAGATCTTGGGAGCAGAGCTGACTGGGAGGAAACAGAAGGCGTGAGGGGCCTTCCATAGTAGTTAACATATCTGTCCTACATGTGACTTGTCGCCTGGAAGAGACACAATTCCACNTTTCTACAAGTGGAATGTGATTGCTAGCAAGTCAGAATTTTATTAGCTAACAAACCAATAATGGGTCTTTTTATAGATGACAATGTAGATTCCATTGAACACAGTCTATGATCAACCAGGGTTGGCCAGGACACACNATGTTTAGACAGAGATCTCTCAAAAGGACAAGAGAGCTTACATGAGAAGAGCTGCCAGGTACACAAACCATGGCATACATGGCATGTCACACGTTCCACACCTATGTCCCACCTTGTCACAACTAACTCACAGCAGCCTACCCACCCATCAATCATAAATTGCGTAACTGTCTAGTTCATAATTCCCTCTACCTTCAGCTTATTCTGGCAATACCCTCCCGGCAGCCCTCCTTCACCTAGATATGCNGCCTCTGTGAACTAACAGTCCTGGAGTCTGGNACAAGCTATTTTGAATCTAGTATCTCTGTAAAATCTAGTGTCTCTAACTTGTGAGGTTTGTTGTTGTTGTTTGGTGATGATTAAGTGAGATCATGCTGTCATTTAACTGTCCCTGCCCATTGTCTCTATAGATCATGTAGTCCAACATATGTGGGTCAAAATCTCTGTCATCTCAGATTCTACTTTCAGCATCAGGAAAATGAAGTGGATCCTTCCCACAGATGGGTGGCTTGTGGGCAATAAGTGACCAGGGTGTAAGCCAGCCCTCTTGTTCTATAGTCAGGTTTTGTATTCAAGGACTGACGCTTTGAATGGAAAGTGGGGGGAAAATGTGTCTGAGCAGGGTGTAGTGGACACACATGTAAACCTGGCACTTGGAAGGTAGAGACAAAGAAGATGAGGAGTTAAGACCAGCCTGGAATATATGAAACTTTTTCTCAACAACAACAACAGGACTGGAGTGGTGGCTTAGCAGGTGCTTGCCTCACAAAACTGCTGGCCTGAGTTCAATTCCTGGAACCCACAGAAGAGAACCAACCCCTAAAGCAAAGTCTTCTGGTCTCAACAAGATCATGCCCACCCTATCCCACCTCTCTCTATATATATACCCACAAATATAATTTTTATTTAAAAATAATAAAAGGGTTCTGGGGAGATGGTTCAGTGGGTAAAGCATCTGCTGTATAAGCCTGAGGACCTNAGTTCAGATCCCCGGCACCCACATGAAGAACTGAGCAAGGTGTTGCATGTTTCTGATCTCAGTAATAGGAGGCAGACACAGGAGGCTCCCTAGGCTCACTGTCCAGTCAGCCTAAGCAATCAGTGAGCTCCAGGCTCGATGAGGGAGCTTGTCAAAAACCAAAGTGGAAAGTGATGAAGAGAACAACGGATGTCACCTCCACATGCACAGGCACACACATATACACACACAACCCACACATANGTGTGCACGCAGCTGAATAAATCACAAACATATGAACACACATAATACCAAAATTATTATTATCATTGCTAGTATTATTTCTGTATACTCAGCTCAACACGTATAAATGGGGGNTATTTATTTACTTGAGATGGGGTTTACTGTGTTATCCAACCTGGCCTTGAGCTCCTGGGTGCAAGCAATCCCCCTGCCTCTGCCTCCTGGGAGTTGGAACACAGGCAAGCACCACATGCCTGACCATTGTACAGACTTTTTTTTTCCTTGCCATTACTCTTTAACTAATTTAAACTAACAATTAAAAACTAATTACGAAAACCAAAACAAAAAACCAAAAAAACCAACTAGTTACGTAGCACTCCCATGGTGGCATACAGAATCTGAAGATGACTCAAAATACAGTGAGCTGTGTATAGGTCATATGCAAATGCAACAGCCATTGATACCAAGTGCCTGAGTACCTGCGAATTTGGATATCTGAGGAGGGTACTGGGACCTCCCTCATGGATGCCCAGGGATACAATGTACAACAGTAGCGATTGTCATCACTGNCTGGGGACTCCTGGCCCCACTGGCCACATAATCTTTGGGACTCAGAACCCCTACTCTGGAGAGCTCCTAGGTAGGGCATTTTCCAGCCTGGATACCATCTGTGTGGGACTTNTTCATGACCTGTGTCCTTTCTTGTTGAGCTGTCAAGCCTCAGCTCAAGAAGTAGCAGTCTCTGGAAGAGACAAATTCAGAGCTTGCCTGGAAGCCCAGACCCTTCATCTTATAGATGGAGACAGGGCAGGAGCAGGGAAGAGGATGGTCCAGAGAGGTGGCTGCTGGCTGGGAGGTNGGCAGGGAGATCGAATCTCTGCTGTGAACAGAGGTTAAGGGCTCTNCCACATGAATCATATCCTTCTCCCTCACTCTTGCTTTTTGAGACAGGGTCTCATGTAGCCCAGGCTTTCTATGTAGCCCAGGCTGGCTCTAATTTCTAGTCCTCCTGCTTCCATCTTCTGAGGGCTAGGATGCAGGTGGGTGCCACCCTGGCTGGTTCACACAGTGCTTCAGATTGAACCCGGCACTTCACTCATGCTGCCTGAGCCCTCTACTGACCGAGCTCCATCCTCAGCCCCTAGAGCAAACTGAGGTAACAGCAAATGGCTGGTGTAACAGAAGAGTCTGCCACTTGGACCAAGGCTGTCTATGGGGCTCAAGAGCCTCTCCCTCGGTACTGTCCTCCTCCCAGGGTCCCTGGAATAAATACAGTATCCTGAAGGCTGGGTCTGGCTCCAGCTGGCTTCTCTATCACAGTACAGCAGGGGTGTTGTCATGAACCTGAGTAGCCACAGTCTTGTCTCTGGCCACATGCAGGTCTAGAGGCATATCACAGACATCCAGCCACCTGGGGCCTCCTGGCGCCTTGGTTCTCCTNTCGGAGCTCACCTCACCTCTATCTCCTCTCCTTCCTCCCCGACCTGCCACCCGGGGCGCAGGGCAGGGGAAACTAGCACTTATCATGACAAAGAACAAAAGTCGTGGGGGCAAGAAGCCAAGAGCCATCTCTAGTCTGGGGTAGGTAGGGCCTTCAGCTTCGCCCCTTTGAAATTTCAAATTCCAGTTTGTGGACAAAGTCCTAACTATCTCACAATATAGGTCCCCAACTGCTGACCAAACTCCAGTCCAGGCAGCCACCTGGCCTGAGACCGGCCTGGCTTTGCCGTTTCCTTTGGCGGCTCCCAAGACCCGAGGGTAGGAGTCCTAGGCAGCTGGAACCTGCCAGGCCATCCTGAAGCCCCCAGCTCACTACCAAGGGACCCCAGGTCCTATCTGAGAGGGCCACCTCTGCCTGAAGCTGAAATCTGATGTTTGTTGGGCCAACAACTGAAAGCAGGTAGGTGTCCTCTTGGGGGCCTTTCTGCTTCTTTTTGAGGTCCTGAGCCCTGTGCACCACGGCTCAGTCCCATTGAGACCTTCTGGAACTTCAGACTGGAAAAGCCATCTTTCAGGCCATCCATAGGTCAGATGGAGACCCTGAAGCCCTCAAGTGAAGCGTACTTATTGCAGGTTGGGAGTTGGGCCAAAGACCTGGGGCCTCTCACCAGGCCCAGAGGGGAGAAGGGACTTGCTTTAGGCTAATTAGTGGTGACAAGTGAATTGTCTTAACAAAGGGGACTCTTTTGCTTTCTCATTCCATGACCGTGGATGGCTGCATGTTGCTTTACTCAATGACTGATGACCGTTGGCTCACTCAGTGACCACAGTATCTCAGAGAGGAAGATGAGGGAGCTGGGGGGGGGGTGAAGGCCAGCGGTTTTAGAAGGAAACAACCTTTATGTGGTTAACTGATAACTGGGCCCTATCCCTGGGCCTCCAGTGGCCTCTTCCTCCCTCTCTGTCCTCACTGTGATTAAGATGAACTTACCTGTCTGCTAATCATTGCTGAGCCTGTTGGTCTTCTTTAAAAAATTAACTGGGCATGAGTTTGCGGTTTGCCTCATCCCTAACCCTGAAAAGGCCCGGGGTGGGCAGGAGGCCTCCTAGGTTATGCAAGAGGCCACTGGCCTCTCCACACACCTCCAACAGCCTCCGCTGNGCCCTCCGGAGGGGAGGCTTTGCTCAAGAGTAAACAGTCTGCATGTGCCGCCGCTCCAGGGCCTGAGCATATTTGCTCTGTTACCACAGGGAGATCAAGGCAGTAGAAAGCANCCCAAAGGGGGAGTGAAGCAGCAGATTTTGGTTCTAATGTCCCAGCCAGGGACTCTTAGGGGACATGCGAAGAGAGGCTTTTCAAGCTGGGTTCTAGGGTTCCCAGGAGCCCACAGTGGGGGCAGATGGTGCATCCTTAGATGAGATACTTTGTTTGTTTTTGAGACAGGGTTTTTCTGTGTATCCCTGGCTGTCCTGGAACTCACTTTGTAGACCAGACTCGCCTTGAACTCACAGAACTCCATCTGCTTTTGCCTCCCAAGTGCTGGAATTTAAGGCTGAGCCACAACCACCTGGCCTTAGATGAGATCTTAAAGTTCAATTTCAAGCCAGGAAAGCACTGGTCCAGACCCAACAGATAGGGAGATGGAGAGAGAGAGGGGTGCATCCTTTCCAAGAACAGGCTGCTCTAGATAGCCTGGGTCTCCTAGAGCGTGAGGACATCAAGGACAAGGGGGCTTTCCCTCTGCTAACAGATCTCTGAGAGCCATCAGAGGCCCAAATCAGGGGATGCATCTGTGTCCTGCGGGCCTGAAAGTAGTCCCAGCAGCAGATGCATGAAGCAGAGGCACCGCCTAGCTTTGGCTATGTCTTGTCTCTGGAAAAATCAGGCTCCTAGAGAAAGGACACAGAACCCAGAGCCTTTTCCTGACTGTCTAGACCCTTCCACTTCAGTTTCTTCCCTTGAGAATTGAGAAAATGCCTAAGCTCTAATTTTCCCATGAGGACGAAATAGTGCCAAAGACGTACAGAACCAATGTATAGACATTTGTGTTGGGGGGGTGGCACTTTGTTTATGAGTCCTCACACAGATCTGGTGCTGGAGTGTTTTCCTTGTTTGTAAGACGGTTGTCCCAGAGAAGTTGAGTTGTGTACCCAAGCTCATACAGTTGATAGGAAATAAGAGGTAGGACTCAAATCCATGTTGACTCCAGAACCTGTATTCCTAATCCTGAGACTACTCCATCCTTCCAAGACTTTCCTGGACATGGTAAGTACCCAGGGAAGGCTGGCAGGGTAAGAGCATGGAAGCAGCTCTGGGCAGAAAGCAGTGTATTGTGGGAGCTGCTGATGGGGAAGGTTTAGGTCTGGGGAATGATCAAGGGAAGAGGCCAGGACTGGGTCCCGTAGGCGGTTTTTCCTGTGGCCTGTTTGCCTACTGCCAGGTGGCTTATGACATCTGGGCTGAGGGTGTCACTGACCTGTTTGTGTTCTGTGAGTGGCCTTGACCTCTATGGGACCTGCGGGGTGATGGGGAGCCCTTGTAGCCCAAGTCCTGGTCTTGGGGATGAGGAATGAGTCTGCCATACAGAAGTCACCCTTAATCCCCCTGACTCCTGTTCAGAGGGGCCCCAGGGATTTGTCTGAGGTCATCAGGGTAAAGTAAGTATTTGGGAGTTCTGAGACAGGCCAGGATCACTGTGTACAGTTACACACACTGTTCATTGCACAAATGTTCCAGTCAAGAGGGCTGAGGTGGGGGATGGGGTAGGGCGTGGAAATCCAGCCCTTGCTCCAAAGCCCCAGGGCCTATCAGGAGGGGATTCCATTTCTTATTGGAACAAAGGTTCCATGAAAGCCATTGAATGTCTTGTCCCAGCTTTGTCTTTTAGCCGTGTGTGGCCCTGGAAAGGTAACATTTCTCTCCTTGGTCTTGGTATCTCATTTGGAAAACCAAGCAGAATTTCAGTCTTGATAATGAAATGGAACCACCTAAGATTGTTTTATTTTCAAGACAGGGTTTCTCTGTATAACAGCCCTAGCTGTCCTGGAACTCGTTTTGTAGACCAGGCTGGCCTCGAACTCACAGAGATCTGTCTGCTTCTGCTTCCTAAGTGCTGAGATTAAATACATGCGCCACCACTATCCGGCTCATTTGAGATTGTAAAAGGTTTTTCCACCCTGGGTTTTAAAGGGCTTGTGCCCTGTGGTAGCATGCTTGTCTAGCATGTAATGGGCCCTGGGTTCCATCCCCAGCACCACATGGAGAATAAAAGAGGGATAAAACAATGATTCCCAAGACCTATCATAAACCAACAGGCAAATCTTGGGGTTGGATAGCCAGGCAAGGTAGCACACACAACAAGAGGGTCAGGAATTCCAGGCCAACCTGAGCTACATCCTGGTGAGTGGAAGGCTAGCCTGAGCTATGTAGTCACACTCTATCTCAAAACAAAAATCTTGGAGTCAGATGCATGGTGCTAGGTGTTGGAAATTCTCAGAGAAGTCTGATGGATAGCCATAATTCAGAACTTCTGTGGGGCCAGGAGGAGCTTGAAATGCCTTAATGTGGGCCCAGGTTTGACGATGTATGAGGCAAACCTATGGTGAGGCTCAGTTTCCCTATCTGTTAGGTGGGTCAGGGATAACTTCCTCACAAAGTCAGAACGCTGACTCATGGGTGATGTTTACACCACACCTGGCCCTGTGTTCAGTTTGTAGACAGCTCCAATTCCAGGTACCAATGGCTATTGCTGTTATTATTGGCAACATCATATTGGCTTCCAGGTCAAGGGTGAAATGACATGGAGCTAATTCCTAGGACGGGCATCACAATCTCGGCTGCACACTTGTTATGGAGGTACACGTAGTTATTATTCTTATTTACTATTTTACCTCATTCGTTAAAGTTTTTACAAAAAANGGAAACAAGGCTTCGACTCTGTCCATCATCTCTTCCGTCCGGCCTCTGCACCAACCATGACCTTTTCTTACTTTTTTTGTCTTCCTAGAGCCTTGCACATGTCTTGTATTGTCACCCAGCCTCCTGGACTTTCTCCCTTGGCTTTTCTTACTTTCTGTTGTGGTCGGTATGTTACCTGACACCATTAGGGCAAGCCTTGGCCAAGGAGGAGCTCAGCCAGGGACGCTCGGTTTTTAGTTTCCTATAAGGTTTCGTACATGGAGCCTAGGCTGGCCTTAAACTTGATATCTCGTGGAGAACAACCTTGAACTTCTGATCCTCTGGCCTATACCTCCTAAGGACTGGGATTACAGGTGTGCATCACCACGTCTGGTTTATGCAGTGCTGGGGATGGAACCCAGAGCTTCATGCATGCTTGACAAGCCTTCTACCAACTATGTCCCAGGGGAGTCCCTGGGGCTTAAATTTCCTTCCTGGTGGCTGGACTGCCAGGACATCCATTGTTTTGGGTCAAAAATTCCCAGAGAGGCTAAAGGGTGAACAAGTCATCAAAACAGGGACCCTGGGTGGCATACTCGCACTGTGGAGCCTGTCTAGAACTCCCTGCCAGCCTCAGGCTGAGTGGGTATATGGCTGGGGATGTCAGAAGGGGGAAGCTGTGAGAAGGGGAGAAAGCAGGGTCAGTGAGACAGGCTGCTTCAGGCTCCTGGGGACAGAGAGGACAAGTGACAGTGGGTTCTGTTTTGTTTCTTTTTACCAATGTTCTCTTTAGGCTACCTTGAGGTCCCCTCTGAATTCTTCACCTACTTCAGTTTACTGACTTTAGGCAACTCACTTTTCTCTCTGCCTCAGTTTCCCCAACTGCAAAAGGAAGATTAAATGGCTGATGGAGTACCACTGAAGAGTCTCTTGTTGAGGGGATCTGGACCCTTCACCTATCAGGGCTCTTGGCCTTCCTGGGCTGGGGCTAGACTGAAATTTCCCACATACCCCGAATTCTGGTATTCTCCCTAAGTTCCTCGTCTCTCTCCCACCACCCTGGGCTTCCTTCTAGACAGATGTGAACTCAGGAGCATACCTGGTGGGTCCTGGGGGAAGCCCTGGCACCCGTCCGACATCCTTCTCCTGGTCCTATGGGGTCACACACAGTGGGCAACTTCTTCATCCTTGAACCACTTCCTGCTACCACTCTGGCACCCAAGACCCTGCGAGGGCTTCCGGCGAGTTAATCCCTTAATACTGGTCACAATGAGATTTCGGGGATGGTGGGAGGTAGTCACCATGGAGACGGAAGACCTTTCCAGGACCCACGGGAGTAATCAGCCACAAGGCTCAACAAGGGGCCTCAAGTCCCAACCTAGATAGAAGTGAGAGGCATGGAGGCTACACTTGGGGATCTGCTAAGACCTCCTGCTGTCTCTTCACATCTCCTGCCAAACTGGGAGCCAGCCACATTTGTANAGAGTCCTGTCCCCTCTGAGCCCCAGGTTCCTTGCCCTCCTTTTGGGGCTCTGGCCCTCAGTACAGTAGCTTATCTAGAAGGGCACTGGCTCCCTTCTGAGTCTGCTAGACTTGAGCTTGAAGTCCACTTTCCCTTCCCAGGCTATCCCGGGCCAGGCACTTCACCTTCCTGGCCTCAGTTTCCCCATATGTACAATGAGTACAGTAAAGCCACCCTGGCATCACTTGGAAGTCTGTTGGTGAGTAGTGACACCCAGTGACTGTATGCACACTCCGTCCACAGCCACCTGCAGAACCCTAGGGCCCTGCCCGGCTCTCTGACAGGACTGGGGGGTCCCACCTCTCTTCACCTTTGCAGTCTCCATGTCTCATCTTGGTCATCTTTTTCCAGAAAAGTCCTGATGACCTGGGTGGGCTTGGGGACTCGTCCTCTGTCCCTTCACAGCCCCCAGGGCTTTACCTTGTATTTATAGTCTAATCAGATGGTGACTGCTTCCTCCTTTGGACTGTCTGCTTACCATTGTTTTTCAGGGACCCAATGGTGCTTAAAATAAACNGGTTGGCTGAATAAATGAGGGAAGAATTGAAGGAATTCACCCATCCAGATGCTCAGTTTTATCAGCCCTATTCATGTGGAGGCTGGAGATTGAGCAAGGAGGACAGCAGGTGGAGAGCCTTCTCCTACAGGACTGCAGTTAGCAAAGATAATAAAGACATCCAGGGAAATTGTAACTTCAGATAAACAACATGTACTCTGTAGCATAAGTATATCCCAAACGATGCATTAGACATACTCATACTTAAAAAAAAAATAGGGGGTGGAGCCTCTGAGATGGCTCAGCAGGAAAGGCATGGACTCCCAAGTCTGACTCTGGAAGAAGGAGAGAGCCCATCCCTGCAGGTTGTCTCTGACCTCCACAGGAGCAGGGGCCTGTGGCCATCTCCCCACGCTCACACACACAACAACTACAAATAAAAATATGCTTAAAAGTTTAAGGAAGGGTATAGCTTATCTCAAGTCCAAACGGAACTGAGAACCCGGGGCTGTGTCGGGCAACCCCATTCCCCGCCTGGCCTGCCTGCACTTTCTTGGGAAGGTGGAGTGGGAATAAGCAGTAAAGGAGGTAAACAAAAGAGGAAGTGAATTTTAAATAGAGTGCGGACTGCTGAGAACAAGGAAGCTGAGAGAGATGACAGCACCTGGTGGTCAGATGACCCAGGTGACCCATGTGACCCATGTGAACTGTATCACTGCATAGGGTGAGCTGAGCTAGTGCCCCTGACAGTCTTACATCCCCGGAGGAGTTAGGAAAAACTTAAAGCGGTGATGCAGGTTGTTACTCAGGGGCAGGGGTTTCAACCTTTGGGTCGAGACTCATCTGGGAGTCGAACAACCCTTTCACAGGGGTCGCCTAAGACCATCGGAAAACACAGATATTTACATTACAATTCGTAACAGTAGCAAAAAGTTACAAAGTAGCAACGAAAATAACTTTATGGTTGAGGGGGTCACCACAACATGAACTGTAGTAAGGGTCGCAGCGTTAGGAAGGTTTGAACCACTGTTCAAGAAGGACAGGCAAGGGGCTGCTGGCTGCTGAGTCACTTGGCAGTCTGCAGTTTTGCACCTTGGATCTCTGTTTTCGCAATCCTCCGCAAACCCACGTTCCCACCCCCATGGGTCAGCCAATGTCCTTGGCGAGGCTGGGAGCCAGAGGAAAAGGGCCAAAGGAGCTGCGCAAAGAAGCGTGGCCACCTAATACAGCTCAGCGTCCTGCCCGACACCCTCTCGGGGCCATCCCTGTCCGGAGGAGATTGCAGCAGGGAGCTGCGGAGCCAGCTCTGCACATCCTCCTCTGACTGTCCAGCACCGCGATTTAGCCTGCCAGGGCTCCCCCTAGTGGCCAATATGGGAACTGGCGCTCAGAGACTCGCTACAGCACATAACGTTCCTCACTGCAATCCAATCAGTCCACGGTCACTGCACCAATCAGAATGCAAGGTTAAAAAAACCAAACTGACCCCAAGGCCTTTTGTTCTGCATTTCCAACTTCCACAAAAGTTCGGTTTCCAAACCCTGGTGCCAGTGTGCGGGCACCTTTGAGGAAGTCCCCAGGCTTTGTGCTGGCTTCAAATGGAAACCTTAATTTGCATTCATCCTCATTTACAATGGTATTCACAACATTAAATGCCACTCTCCCGTCATAAAAGTTAACATAGAGGCTGGAGAGATAGCTCAGTGCTTAAGAGTGCTTACTGTTCTTGCAGAGGACCCTAGTTGGGTTCCTAGGACCCATGTGGCGGCTCACAACCTTCCATACCTCCATTTCCATGGGATCCAATACCCTTCTGGCTTCCATGGCTCCTGCACATACATGATACACATAAACTCACACAAAAATACACATACACCACACATGTGCACACTAATAATAAAATGTAAAGAAATAAAAGTTAACAGGAAGATATGAGTGAAAATCACATCTAATTGTTAACTAGGATCATATTAAACACACTGGGAGCTTTGTGGGATAGGATGGCTTGCTCCATTCCTGCATTCTTAACGTCATCATCACCATCATCAGCACAACACGTCATACATCCCCACATCAGTTCTTGTCTTTGTGTCCTCCTGCCTTTCCAGAGTCATCAAAAAACCCAGTCCGTACCATCTCCACAGTAGCTAGAATTTTCGTTATTTTTCTCGCTCCAACTTTGGCACAATCACCGTGTTTTCCAGAAGCCAGCAGAAGTCTTTCTACAACTCTTCTTGCCCACGTTGGCTCCTGTGCCATCTACTCTTCACCTGAAACCCAAGGGTAATCACGCGCAGATGTACCTTGCCTCAGCTCTCTCCCCTCTGTGAACTTTTTCAGTGTCCTGAGCATTTATAAAATTCATGTCCCCACGTCTCCAACCTCAGCTCATCCCTCCATTCTCTCCCTCCTGTCTCAGGGCCTTTGCATGTCCCCTTTGGGTTGACTACCGTTGCCAGGCCTTGGAGTGAGGGTGGGTCTTCACCCCTAGACTTACCGCTTTCCCACACTTTGTGTGAGTTCTGTGTCTTCCTCAACCTTTATTTTCTGTCTTTATTGTGTCTTCCTAGCAAGTCAACTTGAAATGGCCAGGGTGTTCAGTTACTTGTTGATAATCTACTTACATTTCTCCAGCCCCCATTGCGGAGATGCCCTCTGAATTCCTCATAGTACACCCCAAACCTTGAAGGGGTTCGAATGAAACAGAGAAAAGGCAGTTATAGGGATCTGATAGAGTTCTCTGAAGAGGGCTTCCAGGAGGAGTGGATGATAGCGCTCACGTGAGCTCATCCGGTAAAGGTGCTAATGACCTGAATTCAATCTCCAGGGCCCACGTGGTGGAAGGGGAGAAGCAACCCCTCCCCTTTGACCTCTATGTGATCACAGTAGAACACCCCTCCCCAATACATACATACATACATACATACATATATACATACATACATACATACATTCGTGTTTAAGGAAGAGAATGTCATTGAGTGCCCAGTACCCAGCAGGCAATCAGTGAAAAGAATTCTATGCCTACAGTAGAATTTTTGCAAAGTGAAATAAACAATCTGAGAATCACAAATAATTTAGTTGGGCATGGTGGCAAATGCTTTAAAATTCCAGCACTTGGAAACTGGGGGCGGAGTTCAAGGCAATCCTTGGCTACATAGTGAGTTTAAGGGTAGCCTCGCACTATATGAGACCATGTTTTGTTTTTAAAAAAGGAAAAGAAGTTCTTCCAGGGACCAACGAAGTGACTCAGTGAATAAAGCTGCCTGCCGGGACTCACATGGCAGAAAGATAAAACCAATTCTCATTGGTTATTTCTGAGCTCCACACTGCCACACTTGACCACATATATACACACGCACACACANTAAATACATGAAAGGAAAAGGCAGGGTACAGCGGATGCCCATCAGAGGAAGGTGCCTGATGGTCTCAGCTCCATCCCTGGTACCCACATGGTGGAAGGAGAGAAATAGTTTCCTGAACTGTTCCCTGACTTCCACATACACACTGAAGTCATGCACACGCACATGTGTGGGCACACACAAATAAATTAATAAACTATTTTCTTAATTTGAAGGGACTAGGGCCAGTTGTCCATACCCTCCCCAAGGGCCAGTTTGCTAAGACCTCTGCTCTGTATTACCCCACCATCCTATGTTGACTCATATCTGGCTTCAACCAGATACTCAGGAAGTATGTTCAGTCTGGTAGCCAATCCAAGTCCTACTTGGCCACAAGCAGGAACTGTTCTTGCTATTTTCAGTCAAACAGACCCCTTGACCCCTCAACCACAATTGCTGACCAGATGTCATGAGCTAATCATAAAACGATTCCAGTATCAGAAGCGTCTATACCCAATCACTTCAAAGTACACCTAACCACAGCTGGAATCCCCTAAGAAGGCCTAACAGGGGCTGCCTTACCCTCCCCTGGTGGTTTCAGGCAGACCCCAGCACACTGGTTTTTCTGTCTGGAGAAAGCTGCTTTCTGCAATTACATACTGGGTGACTTCTGGTCATGTGGAGCGATCTAAGGACCCTACAATTTACAAATAAAAATAGATTTTAAAAAGTTTGAAAGGGGAGGGACGCTCCTCCAGTGGTCTCCCGAGGATTGAAGCCTCGTGCTCCACAAGGCTCTCAGCTGGGCATTCTCTTTCCCTTCCTCCCCTTTCCAGCTTCCTACTCTAGCTAGCTACCTGCTCTTCTGTCCTTTCAAAACAAAACAGAGCCAAAGCCTAGTCCCAGCCCAACTCCCTTCAGAACCCAGATAAAGACTAGCCAGTTTCTGAAGAGATGGCACCCTCACTAACAGGCGTGGAGTATCTGTTTATAGAGGGCGGCCGGGCTCACCCTCTCCGATCCCTGCCTGGGAGCAGGGGCTCAAAGGCCACGTGCAGGACATTGGTGGGTAAGGACAGGCAAAGCAAAGGGTGCTGGGCTAGTCTGCTCTGAGTCTNCCCGGGGCTGTTCACATTGGTCTACTCTCCTTTAAGGCAGGTGGTAGCTTCATATTTCTGTTCTGTTCTCTGAAGTAGGATGTGACTGTGACACTTGTCTCAGCCAGTGGGATGTGAGGAAAAGCAAGCGGTGCCAGCCCTAGTTCGAAGCTTTGAGACTACATGCTTCTTTACAGAAACAAATGTGGGTATTGGGTCACTGTGGTGAGGAGTGCCCCCTGCTGACCAAGGAGGGACATGCACTGTAAGAGAGCTAGAAACCAGCTAAGCGGAGCCAGGCTTGGTGGGGTGGTTTGTCTCATCAGTTGGGACAGGCTTCCTTAAAGTATCACGTTTCCCCAAGACCAGTATTGGTTCTATCATATCTAGTGTCACCTACATACAAAATTTCTTGCACCAAGTCACTTCTTTTTGCTTAGATTTATTTTGTAGCCTTTTTTTTTTTAACTTTTTGAGACAGAGTCTCACATAGCCCAAGCTGGCCTCAAACTTGCTATGTAGCTGAGAACAACTGTGAACTTCTGATCCTCCTGGTTCCACCTCCCTAGTGCTAGGATTACAGGACTGTGACACTAGGCCAGTTTTTATGTGGTGCTGGAGATGGGGTGTTCAAACATACTAGGTAAACACCCTACTGACTGGGCTACATCTCCAGCTGGATTTATTTTCAGAGGAAATGTTACTCCCATCAAGTGAAATATCATTCCTAAGTAGAAAGCAATGAATGAAATAAACCATTTTGTTACATCCTGACTTGAAATTATTTGCCTTTCAATGTGTGCCTCTGTGTCTTTGGTCTGTCTCCTCCCCTATCACCCTGCAAAATAAAAACCCACTGGACATGGTTAGAAAGTGTGGCGCCAGCACCATGTCAAGGCTGAATAAACAAATTCTGGGCCTTGACTTCCTGGTTTTGAATGCATACACTCTACCACTGCACTGGACCCCCAGCCCTGTGTCTGTTTTCTTACTTGCAAATATTACTGGTAATGTGTAGGCTCCTTTCCCTCTTCCTAACTAGTCCCCTTCCCACTTTCACACCGTGTGTGTGTGTGTGTGTGTGTGTGTGTGTGTGTGTGTGTGTGTGTGTGTGTGTGTGACCCAATGCAGTCATTAAGGCCATTTACAGAAGTATGAGCACCTCACCAGGGTACACACAGAGCTGGGGATTACCAGCATTTATGTAGATAAAGGGCTAGAACTGTGTCTGGCACACTGTGAGTGCTACAAAGATGTTAGCTGCAAAACAAAAACAGTATAAAGATCCGAACTCCATCTGGCCACAGTGGCACACACCTGTGATTCCAGCACCAGGGTGGCTGAGGCAAGAGAATCAGGAGTTCAAAGCCAGCCTGAGCTGCAGAGGGAGGCTGGCATGGGCTACATGTTTTGTCTTAAAGAAACAAAACACAATGACCCAAATGTCTTTGAATCAGAGTGTGAACTCCATGGAGAAGGGAAAAGATTCTCTCAACAGGTTAAAAATAAATCCCAGGGATGCTGTGGATAGGGAAGGCTCACTCAGTGGCAGGCGACATAACAGAGCCCTTGGTTTTATTTGGAGACAGCTACTCCAACTCTAAAATGCCATGGGTCACTCATGAGAATGCAGGGCTCGGGTTGGAAGAGCCAGTGCCCTCTGCACACTGTCCTGAAGTGACCATATATGGACACTAGCATTGGCCTTTAATTTTCAGAGGAACACTTAGGACAGGATAGGCTGCAACAGCTGCGCCCTTTGGAGAATGACTGAAGGTGTGGAGATGAGCGGGCTGGGCGCTATGGAGCAGCAGGGAGGCAGTTCAGCTAAGGGCTGGGGCTGTAGCCTTTGAACTAACTGTCTGATCCTGGGCAAGTTACAAGCTCTTCAGGTCTTATTTACTTCACCTGGAAGATAGGACTCAACAATGGAGCCTCTTTATAGAGTGCTTTGTGGAGCAACTGTGATAAGCCTTTACACCTGGCACACAGGTGCCCAGCATGCAGCTTTGTTTGGGTTCAAAATGAGTCTGAGCTGGTAGCTCATTAGACTGCTTACCGAGCACGTGCAATTCCCCGAATCTCATTCCAGCACTGCAAAACAAAGCATTTCTTGGGAAATAAGAATTCTCAGCC
>LZPO01044388.1:169059-203524 GCA_001675575.1 Neotoma lepida
AAACAGTTTCAAGTAGCTTAGGCTGCCCATGAACTCAATGTGTAACCAGGGATAACCTTGAATTTTGTTGTTTATTATTATTGTATGTCCATTGGTGTTTTGCCTGCATGTATATCTGTGTGCTGTATGTCTGTGTGAGGGTGTCAGAAGCCCTGGGACTTGAGTTACAGACAGGTGTGAGCTGCCATGTGGGTTCTGGGAACTGAACCTGGGTCCTGTGGAAGAGCAGACAGTGCTCTAACCACTGAGCCACCTCTCCAGCCCTGACTGAGTTTCTGATCCTTCTGCTTCTAGTCATGGGCTACCACTCCGGGCATGTTCAGTGCTAAGGGTGGGACCCAGGCATTTGCGCATGCTATGTAAGCACTCCACCAAGGAGCCAATGAGCTGCATGCCCAGCCCATATTTCACTTTTTGTGTGTGTGTTATTTTATAATTTAGAAAGCTGAACAATAACAATGACAGTAGTTTCCCAACCACATTTCCCACCTGTCACTGCCTTAGCTATGTACAGGAATTTTAATCTTCTTTTAACAGTTGAGAACAAAGCTTCAAAGAGTGAGGCAACTGCCTGAAGCACATAGCAAGTACATCTGGATACCAAGACTTGACCTGAAGCCAGGCCTGTGTCCCCAGAACAGCAGAATGGAGAGGCTACTGGTGACCGTCCCTGACCTAGGGAGGGGGTGCTGGAGAGGCTCACAACAGCTCAGAGTATCTGGTGACTTTGCAAATAAATATACATAAAATGCCTCTGGGTCCCAAGGCATTGTTCTCTGCTCTCTCTGCACCCGATGCGGCATGGGCCTTTTTGTGGCTCATTCAGAGGGAAGCAGAATGGTGCAGTGGGTGAGGCCCAGCATTTTCGGAGTCCAGAGCTCCGAATGACCCACACCAAGCCCTAGGCCTTCTCTGCAACTCTTTCTCATCTGTAAAATGGGAACAAGAAATAGGTGTTTCCAAGCTGGGCCTGGTGGTGGAGGTCTTGTAATCCTGGCTACTCCGAGTGCAAGGCTGGAAGATGGTATGTTGGAAGTAGCCTTGAACTTAGTGAGAGTCTCTCTGAAGAAAATGAAAAGAGGGGTCTGTGAGATGGCTAAGGGGGTAAAGGTGCTTGCCACCAAGCCTAATAACCTGAGTTTGAGCCTGTGGGATCTACATGATAGAAGGAGAGAACTAAGTTGTCTTTTGCAAGTTGTCTTCTGACCTACCCCCTCCCACATACACACTAAATAAGTAAATGTATATATATTTAATGATATATTATTATATATAAGTATATATATTTAATGAAAATAGGGCTGGGGGTGTAGCTCGATGGTAGAGCGCTTGTCTAGCATGTGGGAGGCCCTAGATTCAGTACTGGGAAAAGAAAAAGGTGCTTTTTATTCAGTGTAGAAATCCAGTGAGAACGAGACTGGTTAGCAGCGCAGGCATGGTCTATCCAGTGTCAGCCACAAACAGAAACATTCAAACAAGCCCGCATGTGGTCCCGTGGACGTCATGACCTTCAGGATGGCACAGCTGACTGAGGGTAACAGAGATGAGAGCTTTTGGACTGCTGATGCAGAGAAGCAAGAGGGGGGCTGNGAAACTATGTTAATTGATCAGATACTTAAATATGTATGATGTAATCTTTTATTTGGAAAAAATGTGGTGTGATGATTTGATACAAACATATAAACTATAGAGATCAAATTGCATCTCCATATTCTTGATTATTAATTTTTTGTCTTGAGAGCTGTTTTACTGTGTGTGTGTGTGTGTGTGTGTGTGTGTACAAGAGTATGTGTGGAGGCCAGAGGTTGACAATGGGTTTCTTCCTTGATCACTCTCCACAGTTTTTGTTTGTTTTTGAGACAGGGTCTCACTGTGTAGCTCTGGTCGGCCTGTAACTCACTATGTAGACTGGGCTGGTCTCAAACCCACAGAGATCATTGCCTCTCTTTCCCCAGTGCTGAGGTTAAGGACTTGAGCTACCCTGCCTGGCTTCACCTTTTCTTTTGAGATGGTGTCTCTCACTGAACCTGGAGATCACCATTCAGCGAGACTGGCTAGCCAGGATGTCCCAGATTCTCCTGCCTCCACCTTTCCAGTGATAGGATTATAGGCAAGCATAGCCATGGCCAGCTGTCTCCATGGGTGCTTGGAGCCCTATCTCAGGTCCTCATNCTTGGGGGGCAGGCAGGCACTTACTGATTGTGCTGTCACCCACCCCCAATTCCTTTCTTGTAGTTTTTTTGTTTGTGTCTTTGTTTGTACTGCTGGAGACTGGACCAAGAGCTTCACGCATACTAGGCAAATCCTGTATCTACTACTGACATATATCCTCAGTCCTTCTCCAGCTCTTCATACAATGACTGTGTGTAATTTATATCATGATCTGGGGAACAATTGTGCTGGTGACTGCATGTAAAAGATTCACCTAGCTGTACACCAGATTGGGTTAAAATTGTTATACCCCAGTACAATTTTTAGGATTATGTAAGGTTTTAAAAATCTGTTTAAAAGAATTCTCTCTTGCATTGGCAAGATGACTCAGTGGGTAAAGGCATTTGCTGACAAGCCTGTCTACCTGAGTTTGATCCTCAAAACCCATGAAAGAGAGAAGTAACTCCTGAAGGCTGCCCTCTGACCTCCACATGCATACCATGATATGTATGTGCCCCTTCCTTCAGTAAATAAATGTTAAAAAAATTAATAAAGTTTTCTGTCAACAATATAATTAAAAAATCCTAAGGAGAAACATACACTAGAGCTGGAGAGATAATGGCTCTTTTTTTTTTTTTTTTTTTTAGACAGGGTTTCTCTGTGTAGCTTTGCTGTGCCTTTCCTGGAACTCACTCTGTAGACCAGGCTGGCCTCGAACTCACAGAGATCCACCTGCCTCTGCCTCCCGAGTGCTGGGATTAAAGGCGTGCGCCACCACCTCTCGGCTCACAGTCACTTATAACTCCACCTCCAGGGGATACACACCTGTCTCTTATACACATCTAGATGTGTATAAGAGACAGGGCACGCCCACGCGCACGCAATCTTTTTAAAAGAGAGATGGTGCTGCAGACCTTTAATCCCAGCACTTAGGAATCTGAAACAAGAGGATCTCTGTGAGTTCGATGCCAGCCTAGTCTACATAGTTGCAGGTTGCCTGTTAGCCAGGGCTACAGAGTGAGACCCTGACGATATGGGAATGGGGAGCTGTTCTTATCCTCCTAACATACACTTCCTAACCACTGGCAAATACCTTCCCCAACACACTGCCAAGGAATTTTCAAAATCCTTCATTACTCTTGAGGAGCTGGGGTCAGCTGGGGAGAATCAGGCAGGGAGAACAACCTCTTTGCCAGATGCTGAGACTAACTGGGTTCTACTGAAGTACTTGGAANGGCCAGGCTAGGGAAGCACTTGAGGGTACTGAGACTAAGAGCGAGCGGGAAGAACAGGGAGGCACTAGGAGGTCCGCAGAGCTGTTCAACAGGGGACCTGACCTTGGTGTTTGCCCTGGACTACGGATAAGCGCAAGGTTGAGGATGGGAGATNGCACCGGAGTAAGGAGTGAAGGGCTCTGAGCCCTTCAAGGAAAGGCGCCAAGGCTTGATTTCCCACAGTCCCCCGGAATCCTCCCAAGAAGTCCCCAGAGATGTCCCTATCAAGGACAGCTCTGCTGAGAGGCAGACAGCAGACATCAGCCTGGTGTTTGCAGAGGCCAAGCCAGAGAGCCGCTCGCCTGGGGTGGTTGTGAAAGGAGCAGGAGAGCAGAGCTGGCGTGCCTGAGCTGCCTGCCGCGGATGCCCGAGGGTGACTGATGTTGTCGCATAGGGCTAGGTGGCCATCAGGCCCCAGGGATGCTCCGTGGTCCCGCTGCTGCGCCATGGTCCTGTAGTCCCTGGTCAAGGCCATGCCCTCGGGGCTGGCGGCCGCAGGACTAGGAAATCCTCCTGGTCCGGGACAGCTGCACCCGCCAGGTGTGGCTGCGGAATTTGCTGTGTCGCCTGCCCGCGCAGCTGGAGCGGAAAAGCCCAGGCGTCAGCGCCCCCTGTCTGAGCACCCAGCCGCGCATTCCTGCAAGGCCCGCAGCCACCGCCCAGCTGGACCCTAAGAATTTGACAGGGTGGGGTGGAAAGGGACCGTGGGACCCTCTGGGCACAGCTGAGCCACTGTCCGTTTGTTAAATGGGGGCTGTTACACTGCCTTCTCTATCTCTCCAGTCTCTCTAAATATCCCTCAAAGACTATTTCAGAGATGACCGTTTATTGTACCTCTAACTAGATGCTTGACCCCGAACAAAATAAGATTTTACATACTTATGCAGGCAACACAGTAGACAAGATATGGTTCTGGTCTTTTCAGCAAGGAAACATGAGTAACTTGTCAGAGGTAGGACAGGTAATGAACACGCAGCTAGACTTGAATCCACATCTGTGTTTTTACCCAATGCAATACATGGTGTTCATACACTGTTAGCTGTCACTTGGTAAACTTGGCAAAGTGCTGTGGGTGTGAGATTATCCCAAAGCAAGTTGTGTTAGAGCAGCACCCTCCAGACCCAGGAGTCAAGTAAGGGGGAGAAATTAGGCATTTTGTCCTGTGGGGCATGCGGATCTTACTTTGAATGCAGCTCTGTTAGCTATGACCTTGACTATGTGTCTTAGCCTGTCTGTGCCTCAGTGTTTATAGTTGTAGAAAGGAATATAACAGTACCTACCTGGGGTAGGGGGCATCCTTGTGGGAAAGAGGACAATCTAAAACATTTTGATACAGAGCCCAGTGCCTGGCATATTCCTAGAACCCAGACATTTTCTTTTACCTAGTGCTTCTTATTTTGTTATGGTTGTTATTGATTGCTTATGTATTTGTTTTAATGGAGATTTGTGAAATATAACACGCATACAAGATTTATGAGAAGTCAGGGTAGAGTTTAATGAGTATCTTTTTTTCAAACCCAGGTGAAGAAACAAAGAATGTCTAATTGTTCAGCCTAGCTCCAACTCCAATGCCTCCCAGCTTCTACTCAGCAGACAACCATCACTCTGGCATGAAGCTAACCTTGCTTCTCTCTCTGGTTTTACCAACTTCTTCCAGGCAATGACAGCTACATCTTCCTAGGCCTGGACCCTCTGCTGTCTGAGATATGATGGCATGTAGGAGGCATGTCCATAGGAGGAAGCTGGGAGCTGGGAGGTGTTTGGTAGGAGCTCCCGCTCTTGGCGGACAATTCCCAGCCGCCAGGTGACTGGCTGAGCTGCTTTCTACCCGGGGGTCTTCCAGATGCAGCTTCCTGTGTGGCTCAGGCTCCACCCCCAGCACCACCCACACCTCGAGCGGCTTGGACTCCTGGCCGAACANGCCCCTTCAGAGCCCGCCAAAACACGGCTCCTCCCCTGGGCCTATTTAAGCAGCATCCACGAGACTAGACGCTCTCTTCCCTCTGGTCTCCCGCCCCGATCTCCTGTCTGTGGGGCCCGGGACGGTTCGTGAATTAAACCTGGCCTTTCCTCACCTGGCCTGACTCTGATTGCTGCCCGGAGAAACTTATCAGGAGGAAGTTCACAAAGCTGTTTGGGGGTAGTGAGGGTCCCAAGCAAGATCCCTGCCCTTCTCTCCACAGCTGCTAATGAGTAAAGATGTGTCCTACACATAGCACCAGCCCTGCTGTCCCTTTGCCTAAGGTTGTATGTGTTGGAGGCACAGACAACGTGTGCAACCCTTTCCTGCTAGGAAGGCAGGAGATCCAGCCTCTGGCAGACACCAGCTTTACTCAGCTGCTCCAGGAGTGGCTGGTTATTCCCCAGGGTCGGGTAGAGCAGCAGCCAGAGGTGACTAATGATGGAAACTTTGCAGAAAGGGCTCAGAAGGAAGGAATTGGTGCTGGGGTGAGCATCCATCTTGCTGGCCAGGAACTGAGGATGAGGAAAGCCTCCTACTGGGAGAGTTGACCTGACTGTCTCTCTCCCAATCTGAATGAGTTATTTCACAGGTGCCAACCAACACAAGGGCATGGTTGGTCACTCTTCCAGGAACGACTGCTTCCCACTGCTCCTCTGGCTGACCGCTGGCCAAGCCGTCAAACCTCAGTGTGGGGAGAATTCAGTTCTTCCAAGATTCTCCCTGACCCTTCCCTCTCCTCCAGGGCCTAAACTGACCTCTGCCAAACCCATCGTTTCATCTCAGCATCTTCCAGACTCTAGGGACTACAAAGTTGTTTTCACAGCCATTCGTAATGGTGGGAACTCCTCAAGATGAAAGTTGTAATCATTTTATAGCTGTTATTTGGGGTTATTTATTTTCTATTCATAAAGAATCTTTTTAAAGAAAATAAATAATTTCCTTTTGCTCACTGCATTAGTAATGAGTCTTTAAGAAATTTAACCGATGTATGTATGTATGTATGTATGTATGTTTGCATGGGGGTATTTTGTCTGCATGTATGTCTGTATACCATGTGCATGCCTGGTGCCCATGGAGGTCAGAAGAGGGTGTTGGATCCTCTAGCACTGAAGTTACGGAGAGTTATGAGCTGCTGTGGCAGTGTGGGGACTAGAACCTGTGTTCTCTGAAAGAGCAGCCAGTGCTCTAAACTGCTAAGCAAGTATTTCTAACCCTAGTAATGATTCTATGCACTGGATACAGCTCAGGAAAGTGTATTACTTAGCATGAACAAGACCTCACACCAACAGTAATAATTCATTGATTTATTCAGTAACACAATTGTGTGACTGCTTTGTAAAGGCCAGGTTCCATTCTGGACACCATACATCAGAGAGGGAAACAGCACACATTCCGTACACTCTGGACCTGGCATCTAAGTAGGGGAGACAGAAAATAAATACATGAATAAATAAATTATAAATCATAGTTTAGGAGATAAGTGTGGTGGTACTGACCTATAATCCCAGGAGGCAGAGGCAGGGGGATCTGGATTTCAAACTCATTCTCAGATATATAAGTTCAAGGCCTCTTGAGCAACAAGAGACTCTGTTTTTAAAAAAAAGAAAAGAAAGGAAGAAAAGATTTATCTTAAATAGAGCCTTTTATGAAGACTCTCATTCCAGAGAGATTTCTTTTTTTTTTTCAAAATATTTTATTTTTGTCACGTAACCAAGTAACATGGGCTGATTTACTTTAAAACAAACCAAAAACGAAAAGTTTATTTGCCTGAGCGAACCAGGTTTCAAATTTGCTTTTATTTAGTTACTTGGGCTTTGGGCTTTTGAGACAAGGTCTCACTACGGAGCCGTCTGGCCTAGAACATTCCGTGTAGCCCACGATGGCTGTGAACTTTGTGCAATCCTCCTGCTTCTGCCTCCCGAGCTCTGGGACTGTAGTTGTCCGCACCAAGCTGGGCTCAAGGCCGCTGTGGTTTGAATCTGAATTACCGCTTAGCGGGTCCCTTGCTGAAGGCTGAGGATCCAGTTGCCCGGCTTTCAGGAAATGATTGGATCCTAAGGGCCCTGACCTCACTGGGGAGTAATCCACAGATAGATTCGGGGTTTGTTAACGGTGTTGTCAAGAGGTGGAAGGCAGGAGGAGCCCTGGTTTGGGGAAGCAAGCCTGGGAGCCCCATTTCCACCTCCTCCTCCTCTCCCCCACCTCCTTCAGGACGCTTCTACCTTGTCACACACCAAAAAGCAACAGACCGCCTGCCACCTGCAAACCAAACCTCTCAAACTGGGAACCAAAACAAGAGTTTACTCATTTCCTCCCTGGGTTTTTCATTTTAGTTGAGTTAACATCTTATTGATTGACCTGGTGGTCATGTAGCCTAGACTCTGCCTCCCCAAATTCTGGCCTTACAGGTATGCACTGCCAGGCCAAGCTTCTCCATGTTTTTTTTTAGTAAGAGTTTACAGTTTGGAGTTTTTTACATTTAAGTCTTTAATCCATTTTGATTCATTTTTTTCTAAGTTGTGTGAGATAAGAGTTAGTTTAGCTCTTCTATATATAGATATTATAATCCCCAAACAATTTATTGAAGACACTATTCTTTTCTAGTTGCATTTTCTTGGCATATTTTTTAATGATTAACCCATGCTACACACATGAATTCATTTCTGGGCTTGTCTTTCTTTATTCTTTTTTATGATAATGTTTTTATTAATTCTTTCAGACTTTCGGATACGGCGTTTTGAACATATTCCCCCTTCATTCTCCCAGCTCCTCCCTGATCCACCCCTCACCTTCCCACCCCTTCCAATTTTGTGTCTTCATTTTTAACAAAATAGCACACCAAGTTCACTTGGTTCTTCTCACACGCTCAAGAGTGTGGGATCGTTCACTAGAACATGGCTGGCCCACTCGGAGCCACACCCTTAAAGAAAACCTACTCTTCCTCCCTTAGAAGCCATCAGCTGTCAATAGTTTTTCCTTTAGGAGTGGGAGCTTGTGAGCTCCTCCTCACTCCTTGGATACAGGGTCTCATACAGTCCAGGATAATCTTGAACTGACTATGTAACCAAGGACGACTTTGAATCCCTGATCTTCCTGCTCCCACCTCCCATGTACCAGGATTACAGGCATATGTTACCACACTTTATATGGTGCTAGAGATGGAACTCAGGGTTCCATGCATGCTCTGCAAGCACTCTGACAACTAAGGTCTATCCCACTCCTCATTTCTGGACTGTCTATTCTGTTCTGGAGGTCAATATGTATATTTTTAGGGAGTACCATACTGTTTTAATTACTATTGCTTTGTAATATAGTTTGAAATCAGGTAGTAAATCAACTTTTTCTTTTGGCTCATGTCTGCCTTGGCTATTTTTGTTGTTATTATTCCATAGAAATTTTAGGATTAAGGGGCTGGAGAAATGACTCAGCAGTTAAGAACACTTACTGTTCTTCCAGAGGACATGGGGTTCGATCCCCAGTACCTACATGGTGGCTTACAACTATCTGTAACTCCAGTTCCAGGAGATATGATGACTTTTTCTGGCCACTGGGGATACCAGGCATGCATGTGATGGGTACACAGATATATACATATATACACACATATACACATATGACACATACATTAGAAATTTCAGGATTATGTTTTCTACTTCTATGAAATATGACATTGAAGTTTTGACAGGGATTACTTTGCATCTGTAGGTTACTTTAAATAGTGTGCACATTTCAACAACATTCATTCTTCCAGTACGTGAAGATGGGACATCCTTCCATTGATTTGTACAGAGACAATGCTTCTAACAAGTATTAGTATAAAAGACAAACAGAGAATGAAAGCCAACAGTAGAGTGTTGTTGGTTGTTTTTGCTATTTTGGGGGCCTGCTGCCCAGCTCCCAAATTAATCACTCACAGAGACTTCTTATTATTTATAAATGCTCAGCCTTAGCTTGGCTTGTTTCTTGCCAACTCTTCTTAAATTATTCCATCTATCTTTTGCCTCTGGGCTTTTCCCCTTCTCTTACTTCTGTAAATCTTGCTCTTACTCCATGGCTTGCTGTGTAGCTGGGTGGCTGGCCCCTGGAGTCCTTTTCCTTCTCTGGTTACTTCTTTCCTCCCAGATTTTTCCTTCTATATATTCAGTCTGCCTGCCAGCCCCACCTATCATTTCTCCTGCCTTGCTATTGGCCGTTTAGTTCTTTATTAGACTATCAGATGTTTCAAACAGGCACAGTAACACAGCTTCACAGAGTTAAACAAATGCAATGTAAACAAAAGTAACACACCTTAAAGTAACATTCTACAACAGTAGGGTGGTCTACCTTGGTCTCAGGCAGAACTGTGCTCGCTCTCTCTCTCTCTCTCTCTCTTTGTCTGTGTATGTATAAATGGATGTCCATACGGAGGCCAGAGGTTAATGAGTTAATTTTGAGTGTCTTCCTCAGTGTTTTTGAGGAAGGGTCTTCCTCATTTTTTGAGGCAGGGTCTCTCCTGATCCCGGAGTTCACTGACACTGCTACACTGGCTGCCAGGGAACCCCAGGGATCCTCCTGTCTCTGCAATCCCAGAGCTGGAATTACAAAGGCACGCCACTGCACCTGGCTGTGTATGGGATGTGGTGGTCTAAACATAAGTCCTCATGCTTGAATGGTGATCACTACCTACTGAGCCTTCTCCCCACTGCCTACTTATTGTCTTCTGTCCCCCTCTGGCAGGAAATGCAAGGACACTGCTCTTCAGTGTCTTAAAGTTTCAAATTCAATGTTTTCCATGTATTATTATAAAATGAACAGTGGGTCATGCATGACCAGGTTTGTTTTGTTTTTGTTTTGGACTAATGATTGAACATAGGACCTTGTAGATAGGCCTAGGATTCTTCATCTAGACCAGGCTGCCCTTAAACTTGCAAGGTTCCCCCTGCCTTCTCCCAAGTAATGAGATTATAGGTGAGACACACCAGGATGTGTGGTGATATATTGTATACCCTAATAAAACTTGCCTGAAGATCAGAGAACAGAACAAGCCACTAGATTAAACATAGAGGCCAGGCAGTGGTGGCACACACACCTTTTTTTTTTTTTTTTTTTTTTTGGAGTTTTCAAGACAGGGTTTCTCTGTGTATCCCTGGCTGTCCTATGTAGAGCGAATCTTAAACGGTCTTATTAATTGAAAACACCAGGCTAGGTATTGGGATAAATTCTCAAAGGTCAGAGAAACAGAACAAGCCACAGCCAACTTCCTCACCTTGCCAACTCCTCAGCTGATCTTGTTTCCTCAGACTGCAGGCTTCTGAGTCCTCTCCCGAATGAATCTCAGCTCAACTGTTGCTCAAAGCCTGAAAGCTTAAGAGGCCTTCTAGCTTCTGGTTTCCACACCTTATATACCTTTCTGCTTCCTGTCACTACTTTCTAGGATTAAAGGCGTGTGTCTTTCTCAAGCAAAGACATGAGATCTCAGGTGCTGGAATTAAAGGTGTGTGCCACCATGCCTGGCTGTTTCTAGCGTGGCCTTGAACTCAGAGATCTGGATGGATCTCTGCCTCGGGAATGCTAGGATTAAAGGCATGTGCTACCACTGCCTAACCTCTATGTTTAATCTAGTGGCTGTTCTGTTCTCTGACCCCAAATAAGTTTTATTAGGGTACACAATATTTTGGGGGACATAATATAATCACCACAGTCCTAGAACTCACTTTGTAGACCAGGCTGGCCTCAAACTCAGAGATCTGCCTGCCTCTACCTCCCAAGTGCTGGGATTAAAGGAATGCACCACTACTGCCCCGCAGTGACACACACCTTTAATCCTAGCATTCAGGAGGCAGAGATCCATCTGGATCTCTATGAGTTCAAAGCCACCCTGGACTACATGATATTGACTCAGTCTAGGAGAAAACAGAGGTAGGCAGTGGTGGCATACACCTTTAATCCCAGTACTGGGAAGTACACACTCCTTTAATCCAGAAAGTGATGGCTGGGCAGAGAAAGGTGTATAAGGCGTGAGGAGACAGGAACTAAAGGCTTTTCGGCAGAAGCATCCCTTTCAGCTAGAAGCTTTTTTGGCTGAAGCCTTTTTGGCTGAGGAAGCTCATTTGGCTAGAGGCCTATGGGCTGAGGCCTTTCAGGCTGAGGAGTTGGTAAGGTGAGATGTGGCTGTGGCTTGTTCCTTTGTCTCTCTGATCTTTCAGCATTTACCCCAATATCTGGCTCTGGGTTTTTTATTAAGACCATTTAGGAATTTGTGTTACAAGGATGTTTTAAAAATTGAATTGAGTTGTGTAATTGAGTAAAAAAAAAAATCACAGTTCTTCACATGTAGTAGAAGGCATGTTCTGTCATGAACTGTCATGAAGCTGCATCTAAAATTATACGTCTATTAACATACATAATTGCCTATATGCTGTATGTGTTTCTTATGTGTGTGCTATATTACAAACAGTGGTTTGCTGATAAATGTTTAATATAATGAGCTCTCATGAAGAATATATATAAGTATATACATATATATTATTATAAACTTTCTATATAATAAAAAAATCTCTCAGTATAAAGACTGGTNAGTATGACTTATAAACAATGAAACATACAACACTCTTTTTGTTTGTTTTTTTGAGAAGGGTGGTCTCATGTATCTCAGGCTTGCCTTGAACCCAGGACTTCATGCATGCTAGTCAAGCATTCTACCAACTGAGCTACAGTCCCAGCTCCCACTGTATTCTTTATTGTAAATAAAACTCACTGATGCTTGCAATTTTATTGATTTCTGCTGGACATTTGTTTCCATAGCCCACCTTTGGTTTCAATTCAGCTACCCATTGACCAATGGAGTCATGTCCCAATGAAAACAGTCAATGACAAAATAAAACCCTGCTTGTAGCACTTGCCAATTTCCTTAGTGTAAATACTGCCATTGTGGCTGCTTTCAAGCTTCCTGTGTGACATCATAGAGGTGGGAAGAGAGCACAGAGGCAGGCACAATAGATGTAAGTAGCCTCAAGAACACAGATAAGCTGGGTGTGGTGCACATGTCTGTAATCCCAGCAGCCAAGAGGGAGGCAGAGACAGGAAGATGGCTACAAATTCAAAACCAGCCTTCTCTACATAGTGAGTTCCAGGCCAGCCAGGGCCACATAATGAGATCGTGTCTCAAAATAGACAAACAAGAACATAAATAATAATAAAACGTAGTGAAATAATTAGAAAGTGATGGGTTTGAGTTTTTAATCTTGATTTTAAGTGTTAGTTTATATAATACAGTGGCTAAGGAAGGAGGCATGGTTGGGAATCCTGATGCTGACACCCAACATCACAGGCTAGGAGCTTAGGTATGGGACAAATTTGAGTGACTGAGTCAGTAGTACCTCATGTGAACTCCACTAGCCCCCAGCCCCCAGGATTTCAGTCAATAACACGGTTTTATTATTACATTTATTTATTTATTTATTTATTTATTTATTTATTTATTTATGTGTGTGTGTGTGTGTGTGTGTGTGAACAAATTAAGGAAGTTGGTTCTTGCCTTTCACAATATGGATCCTAAAGATTGAACCCAGGTTATTCAGCTTGGCAGCAAGTGCCATTACATGCTGTCTTAGTCAGGGTTTCTATTGCTGTGAAGAGACACCATGACTACAGGAACTCTTATAAACAAAACATTTAATTGGGGTGACTTACAGTTCAGAGGTTCAGTCCATTTTTATCATGGTGGGACATGGCATTGTGCAGGCAGACATGGTGCTGGAGAGGTAGCTGAGAGTTCTACATCTTGTGCAGGCAACAGGAGGTGGTCTGAAATACTGGGCATGGCTTGAGCATATATGAGACCTCAAAGCCTGCTTCTACTTCCTCTAACAAGGCCATATATACTCCAACAAGGTCATACCTTCTCCAACAAAGCCATACCTCCTATGAGTGCCACTCTCTTTGGGCTTATGGGGGCCAATTACATTCAAACTATCACATATGCTGGGCCATCTCTGTAGGATCACTGTGGCGGTTTGAATGAAAATGGCCTCCTTAGACATATGTATTTGAATTCTAGGTCCCTAGTTGGTACAACTATTTGGGAAAGATTAGAAAGTGTGGCTGTGGTGGAGGAGGTATGATGTTTCAAAAGCCCACCCATTCCCAGTTAGCTCTCTCTTGCTAGCTCTCTCTCTCNTCTCTCTCCTGCCTCCCCACCTGGAAGTTGTATCTCAAGATGTGAGATCTCAAATACTACTCCAGGGTTGTGTCTACCTGCCTGCTGCCATGTTCCGAGCCATGATGGCCATGGACTCACCCACTGAAACTGCAAGTTCCTGTGGCAGTTTGAATAAGTATGCCCCCCTTAGGCTCATAATTGAATCCTTAGTCACAAGGAAGTGTAACTCCTCGATAGAATTAGAAGGATTAGGAGGTGTGGCCTTGTTGGAGGAAGTGTGTCACTGGGAGTAGGCTTTGAGGTTTCAAATGCTCATGCCAGGCCCAGTGACTCTCTCTCACTACCTGTGGCTCAGGGTGTAACTCTCAACTACTTCTCCAGCGCACGCCTGCCGTGCCTGCTGCCAAGCTGCCCACTATGATGATAGTGGACTAAACCTGTGAAACTGCAAGCAAGCCCCCAATTAAACGATGTCTTTTATGAGTCGCCTTGATCATGGTGTCTCTTCACAGCAATAGAACAATGACCAAAATAGCCCCCCGTAAACTCTTTCTTCTGTACGTTGCCTTGGCCATGGTGTTCTATCACAGCAATGGAAAGGTAACCAAGACATCCACATTTTAAATAAAAATACATTCATCAATTTAAAATTTAAGTTTAGTTCATTTGAGAGGCTGAGGCAAGAGGATTTCAGGAACTACAGAGTAAAACCCTGACTCAAAAAATAAAGTGGCATTGGTCATGGTGGCACAAGCCTTTAATCCCAGCACTCAGGAGGCAAAGTCTGNTGGATCTCAGAGTTCGAGGCCACCCTGGTCTACAGTGAGTTCCAGGACAGCCAGGACTACACAGAGAAACACTGTCTCTACAAAACAAAACAAAAGCAAATAAGATTTAAATTTAGTAATTATTTTGTGGGATTACTTTCCGATAAAATTTATAAAAATAAAAATCTCTAAACCCTGTATCTGGATCACCATAAGGAACTCCCAAGTCCACAAACTAGCTCTTAAGAAAGGTGGATCTCTTGTTTGTATTTTGCAGATAAGAAAATCAAGTATCCCATGGAGGTATGTCTACGAGAAACCAAATGATGCTCTGACCACTGATCTAATTCCTACTGAACTACATTTATTCTTCCCCCAACCTCCAGCAAAAGCTCTCACAAACTTGAGGAGAGCAGGTTGCCCAGGCTAAGAGCAACCTGCAGTACTAGCAGCATGTCGCCTGGGGGCGCTCAGGTTAGCGAGGGGAGAGTGGCGCAGGTACTTCCAGACCTGCACTCTGCATAGGCCACTCATGGCCACTAGAGGGAGCACATGCTCCCCTCAGGGGGGCGGAGCTTGCGGGAAGCACGCATGCGCTCGGAGGGAGGTGGTGGCACCAGTCTGGGCGAAGGGCAAGACGGTGGCCGAGAGGACTCCAGGAGGTGGACGGTGGCCGAGAAGGTGCGGCATGGAGCACCTGGAGCGCTGCGCGTGTTTTCTCCGCGGGACGCTGGTGAGGGCGGCGGTGCGACGCTACCTGCCCTGGGCNCTGGTGGCCGCCATGCTCGCGGGCTCGGTCCTCAAGGAGCTGTCTCCGCTGCCCGAGTGCTACCTGAGCAACAAGCGCAACGTCCTCAACGTGTGAGTGCACCAGGCTCCGGGTCCCCGCGCCCCAAGAAGCGGGTTCGCTGCCTGGGTGGGCGAGTCATCGGGAGGGATCTCTGTCTTGACAGCCGCGTTCGCGCGCGTGTCCAGACCCGGGGACCCCGGGAAAGCGAGTGATACTCGCGCCTTACGTTTGAGAATTCCGATAGGAGAACCGAGTTGACGGGCCGGTCGGTGGCGGGGTGGGTTGTCAGTGGCAGTGTGTATGAGGTGCACTGGGGTGCTACTCGCCCCCCCCCGCCAAGTTTGGCGCTAGCCTGTTTGGGGAGATGTCACCTCCTTCCTGCCGGCTCGGCAGACACTCATCTCCTAATCCTTATGACAAAAATCCCACCGTTGTCTTAAAGACTACCTCTAGACCCACCTGCCCCCCCTGAAGAGTTTTTCCCTCCAGGCCGTATATTGCTAAAAGAGTGAAGACTTTCGTGACGGTGACCTTTCTCCTGGATCTCCTTGGACTTTTCTCAGTCATCTAAAGTGCATGGCAGTTGCCCAGGAAAGCANCCCCAGCGGACTTCTCTGGGACATCTCTCTAACTCCACCCACTTCTTTCCTAGTCTTTTAAAATATCTATATCGAAGGTTTATTGCACAAAACATCATTGCAGCAATATAGGGAGATTAGAAGCTGAAATTGCTTCTTCCATGTGACTTCCTAAGACTAGAGTTTCCAGCGTACTGAGAGTCTGCCTAACTCTTGTTATCTACTTAAAACCCTGTTTTCTTCTTTGGCAGCTGGCTCAGGTTTCTGGCACACTTTAGCTTTGGCAAGGCTTTCCTTATCAATGCCAGTGGAGGTTTTAGTGACAGGCTCTTTGGTGGTGTCTGAGAAACTACTGGAACCTAGGAAGAGGCATTCTGTCCTTGGCCCACCTTCATCCTTACCCACTCAGTGGCTGGGCTAAGAATAGAGTGTGAGGTTGACAGTTGCCTCAAATCTCTTTGTGTCTTTTCTGCTGCTCAGCCCCAGGTCAACCACCTTTCATGAGCACACGGCAGGCAGACATGGCAGCTGTTGTTTTATCTGGCCTGATGAACCAGGAGCCCAGCAAGCTGGCACACTANTGTGACGTTTAGCGGTAGCCATGGATTTTGTTCCAAGATGTGGTGCTGATTAATGGGAGGGAACTGGCAGTGATTCGTTGAATCTGGGAGAGAGTTTAAGACCTGCTTGGTGCCCTCAGCTTTACCAGCTGAGGGAAACTGAGGCCTGAAGATACGTTAACAGATAGAGTCAGAGTCAGGATTGGAACCCTGGTCCTGTAGCTTGAAGTAAAGCTCTTTACCAGCCTTGTAGGAAAGAACCCTGGTGTGGTAGAAAAGGGCTTTGGGGTCTGGACAAAGTGTGGCTCAATCTGAGTTTGCTGTTGTGTGTGGCCTGGCAAAGTATTCAGTTTTCTGAGCCCCCAGAGTCTGTCTGTAAAATGGGACAAATGAGGGCTAGGGGTACACTCAGGTGATAGAGTGCTTTCCTAGCACGCACCCCAGGTTTGATCCCCAACACCACATAAAACTGGGTGTGGTGGCATATACCTGTAATGACACTATTAGGGAGGTGGAAACAGGAGGATCGGTAGTTCGAGACCATCCTCAGCTACGTAGGCAATGTGAAGCCAGCCTGGGCTATACTTAAAGGCAAATGACCCCTTCCTCCTCAGCTAATTGTGATTGTTCTGTGGAAGTGAATGTGTAAGCACATCTGACATTTGATAGATGCCCAGTTATTGCTTTCCTGAGCAGATAGCACAACTGGAAAATTGCAGGCCCTGGATTTGAACCCCAGTCCACCACTTATGAACTCCGTTTGGTCATGACACATCTATATGGCTCAATGTCACCTTACAGAGTTACAGATGACCTAATTTCACTACTTAGGAAATAAAGCGTGTGTAAGCATGTAGTAAGGATTCAAACACGGTGGCTGTTTGGATGGACAGCTTTGATTGATNTCACTTAACTTCCTTTGGGAGCTTAGATACCNGAAGCATGATGACACTTCCTGTCTGCCATGTCTCCTCTTCACCTGCACTTTCCTCCTCTGTCAGGTATTTTGTTAAAGTGGCCTGGGCCTGGACAGTCTGTCTTCTCCTGCCTTTCATTGCCCTCACCAACTACCACCTGACGGGCAAGGCCGGCCTGGTCCTGCGGCGGTTGAGCACCCTGCTGGTGGGCACAGCCATCTGGTATGTCTGCACAGCCCTCTTCTCCAACATTGAGCACTACACAGGCAGCTGCTACCAGTCCCCAGCCCTGGAGGGCATCAGACAGGAGCATCGGAGCAAGCANCAGTGCCACCGCGAAGGGGGCTTCTGGCATGGCTTTGACATCTCAGGCCACTCCTTCCTACTGACCTTCTGTGCACTCATGATTGTGGAGGAGATGGCCGTGTTGCACGAGGTGAAAACGGATCGCGGCCACCACCTCCACACTGCCATCACCACCCTGGTTGTGGCCCTGGGCTTTCTGACCTTCATCTGGGTGTTGATGTTTTTGTGCACAGCTGTTTATTTCCACGACTTGACTCAGAAGGTGTTCGGCACCTTTTTTGGTTTGCTGGGCTGGTACGGGACATATGGGTATTGGTATCTGAAGTCTTTCTCTCCAGGACTTCCTCCCCAGAGCTCTAGTTTGACTTTGAAGCAAGATACTTACAAGAAATAAAAGAGAGACACGTGGGGACAGGAGGACAATGGCTGATAGATTTTNCACCTACTTTGTCCAGTGACTGGCTGAACTATCGGTCCCACTTCAGAGAGGACGCTTACTAGGCCCTNTTGTGGTGGGATGGAGTCTGGGAAACATGTTTGTTCAGTCCTCGGACTCTGCTGGTGATACCACCCATGTTGCCAGCACCCCCATTCCTGTCCGATACTTCTCCTCTGTGGCAAGACGTGACCTTAATCTGTTCCCAGAGGGAGAGCTGAGGCTCAGCAGAGGGACAGCAGACAGCCTTATCGTGTGGGTCACAGGGAAACCAGAGCTANAGGACTCCCTCTGCTGCGGTCTCCCTGGCTCCGGTTCTCTTGAGAGCTTAGTGGCTACATTAACGCTGGTCTTTTAACAGTGTTTCCCCGTGGCTGATCCTAAGATAAGCGTTTATCTCTGGCAGGTTCTTTATTGAACACCCCGATGCCTACCACACACTCTCTGGCTGGAGTATCCACCTCCTCTTTGGAATATTGACAGTTGCACCTGGCTATGACCAGTTCCCAACAGGGGGCCACAACCCTGCAGTGCCTGGATGATTTTTATGTAGTGAACAGTAAGATTTTCCTGTCCACACTGTCTGTCGTTACGTGTTGGTGTTTGGAGCAGTACCAGAGAACCCCATTTCCCCCTCCTCTCCCTGAGTGAGTGCTGTGTGATTTCTAACTGTCACTATGATATTGGTTCTTTGGTGACAAACCTCCAGTACTGCACTTTCGGTGTGCAGAAATTGTTTTGGGGTTTTTTTTTTGTTTTTGTTTTTTAGAACACTAACATAACTTTTTATAAACCAAACTCTTGGCTTATTGCATTAAATTCCACCTCATAGGGTTGTTTCCTCTGTTAAGAATAAAACTGGAGCCAGGGGCCATGGTGGTGTATGCCTTTAATTCCAGCACTCGGGAGGCAGAGGTAGGTGGATCTCTGTGAGTCTGAGGCCAGCCTGGTCTACAGAGCAAGTTCCAGACCAGCCGGGGCTGCAGAGTGAGATCCCGTCTCAAACGAAACAAAACAAACAAAGAAACAAAAACAAGAATAAAACTGGAAAGGAGACATTTCATTATTTAATGAATTTTGAGCTGAGAGAGTTATTCTATAAAGTGTTTGTTGGTACTGAGGCCTTCCTGCCCACCTGCTTGTGGTAGAGACAAAATAGGGTTCAGGGTCATAGGTTCATAGGACAAGTACCACAGACAAGGAATTTTTACCTTTGGAGGGGATTATGATAATTTAGAAGTGAAGTAAAATGTCTCCCTCTGATGCAAGAAGCCAGCTGGCATNCAAAGCCACCCATATTACATGCCACTGCCATGCAAAGTTATCCATATTACATGGTGGCATGGCTTTGGTCCCNCCTCCTTTTCCTTGGCCCACCAACAGAGCAACCCTAAAGGGGGGGGGCGTTCAATAGCCGTGGCATTCTCTCTGCAGCACTTCCTGGTTTCCAGCCATGTCATTATGTGGCCTTCCCTGAGACTGCTAGGGTTAGGAGTCTTGTCACCCTGTCCCACATGGCAAGCTTCCAGTCTCTGATAAGAAGGCCCCTTTCCTCTCCCAGGTGATCTCTTCAGCCTGTCACACTGAGTCCCGGCCTTTTGGATGATCACCCTTGTAGCTGCTTTGACGCCTCTTCTCCAGCAGAGCTGGGTAATGGCGCTACCTGATAAGCTTTGGCCTGCCTGTCCTGACTCCAGCTCATGTAGTTAGGCGCTTAGTAAGTTAAGAGTAATTTCTTTCTTCTTTCTTTTAATTTATTGTTTTTAATTTAATTNAAAAAANTTNTTTTTGAGTCAAGGACTCACTNTGNAGCCCTGACTTTCCTGGAACTCACTATGTGGACCAGGCTGTTCTTAGACTCACAGAGATCTGCCTGCTTCTGTCTCCTTAGTGCTGAGATTAAAGATGTGCTAATATTAAAGCCACCACATCTGGCTACTACGTAATTTTTTTTAATATAAGGGTATATTTAAAATAAGTATTTCATAATCTGTTGAACTACAGGTCAACTTGACCAATGACAGTGTAAGATGTTGTTACCAAAGGGGAAGAAAGGCAGACAGTGAGGTGTCACTATGGTGCTTTGGTGAGTTGACAGAGGACAGAAAGGATGTTTCACTTTCTGGAAGTTTCCACCCATCTCCCCAGGATAGGAATGGGCCTGGGGAAGATGGTGGAGCCGGTCATCAGATAAAGCCTCTCAGGCTTCACGTTCACAACAGAAAGGAGCGCCATAGGCTGTATCCGGAAGTTCAGTTGTCACACATCAAGGCTCCTGACGTTTTTCTCTTGGGGTCTGACCAGGTTTAAACTTAAACTGACTACATGTGGGAGCTCTTAGTTGCTCAGCGTTCTCTACATTTTTTTTTTTTCTGGGACAGGGTTTCTCTGTGTAGCTTTGGCGCCTTTCCTGGAACTCACTCGGTAGCCCAGGCTGTCTTCAAACTCACAGAGATCTATTTGCCTGCCTCTGCCTCTCTAGTGCTGGGATTAAAGGCGTGCGCCACCACCGCCCGGCTCTCTACATTTTATATGGAATAGATTACACGTCCCCCGCTTTGCTCTCTCAGTGCCAGGGATGGGAACCCAGGGTTTTGTGCATGCTGGGCAAGCCCTCTACCCCTGAGCTACACCCTGAGTTCCTCAGAACCCTTGCCTTCTCAGGAGTATGCCTTCCCTCGTGTGCGAGGAAGCATGGCATGAGTGAGTGTTTGGGCTTGGGCAACCGTGAGATGTAGGTTCGAATGTTGGCATCATTCCCAATCCACCTGACCAGTGTGCAAGCCTTGTTGCCCTTGTCTGTAAAGTGGAGACGATTCTTTTAGCACTGAAGAAGTGACGTATAAGGTGCTGAGCATGTGTGCTGTGGTATCAGGCAATTCTCTCCAAGTCTTTCTTTGGGCAGCATTGAGAATGGTCTGGCTCCTCTAGAGAAAGCAGAGAAACTAACATCTTTTGGGGAGCACACAGAGCTTGGGTCTCCTATTGAAATAGTCTCATGTCGTCTTTCNCCTATTGTCCCTGAGTGTTAAACAGGAGGCTCTGGGGACATCTGACCAGAGTCATGCCATGCTATTTTGCTTCCCTGTGTGGAGGTTTGCTCACTCGCTTCCATGTGCATCTGTCATTGTCTGGGTACCAGATTGTATTTAGAGGATGGCTCATGCCACTGTTATGTACACACAGAGCCCATGTGTAAACAAGCAAATTAAAGTGTGCTGGAGATAATGGAATCCCACATTATGGAGTTTGGTGTGTTCCTTTCTGTATTTGTTTTTAATTTAATTTTTTTTACTTTAACTTTTTGGTTTTCAAAACAGCTCTGGCTATCCTGGAATTCACTTTGTAGGTCACGCTGGCCTCAAAGTCTCAGAGATCCACCTGCCTCTGCCTCCCAAGTGCTGGGATTAAAAGTGTGCACCACCACTGCGCAGATTAACTTTTAAATTAAATTTATTTGTGTGTGTGTGTGTGTGTGTGTGTGTGTGTGTGTGTGTGTGCACGTGCATGCATGTATGTGTGCGCACACTATGGCACACATATGAAGATCAGAGGACAACTTGCATGAGTTAATTCTCTCCTACCATGCAGGACTTTCAGATCAAGCTCAGGTAGTCAGGCTTGGCAGCAGATGCCTTTCCCCGGGAGTCATCTTGCTGACCCTGTTTTTAAAACTCTATTTATTATTATTGTGTGTATGATGCATGTGTTTGTGCACATGAGCCAAAATCTACATGTGGGGGTTAAATGACAGCTTTGTGGAGCTGGTTCTCTCCTATCATGTGGACCTTGGGGATCAAACCTAGTCCTTTAGATGTGGCAGCAGGTGCTTTTACCCCTGAGCCATCTCACTGCCCCGAACTATTNTGATCCTTTTTTGAATTATGCTCATAGGAGGCATTTTATAGCTGGAGCATCTCTGGCTATTTCACTTAAGTCCTTCATCCTAAGTATAGACATCTTTCAGCCGGCTTTACTCTTCTCTCTGTCATTGGATCCTGAGGTCTGGGTCAGCCAGGCCTGAGAGTTGTCCCCTTGGCAGAAGGAGAGGGGTAAGTAGGCCTCACAGATAGAATGCTGAAGAATAGTGACAGTGTACTGGGGTAAGGTCACTTTGCAGTCCTGGGACCCTCCGCGCGTTTTGTGCCTTTANGCCCACTCACTGTCAGCCTGACCTAGTTGGCACCTCTATGCAGTGTGTGTGTTGAAAGCCCTTCAGATCCAAGATTAGAATCTTCTCACNCTGTTTGGTCCTACATCGGCAGCCAACTCAAGTTCTGCTGCAAGCTAGGTACAGACTAGTCCTCTTCAACTTAGGAGTTTTGATTCAGAACCATCCCCTTCCTAGCTAAAGCAGTGTACTGGGGTTATAAAGATGAGTGTGGTACAGGTCTGCATTTCAGGAAAAACAGCCCATGCCACCATCGGGTGTTCTGAGTGTTGGTGCAAGGTCAGGACCTGGGAACGTAGAACATAGATCCTGCTGCTCTAGGGATCCAGAAACACGTTTGTAGGAGGTAATGTTCCTTTTGGTCTGAAAGGATGCAGAAGAATTCGAACACTCTCATAGGAAAGGAAAGCCAAGGCAGGAACAGCACACACAAAGTCATGTAGATAGTTCCATGACTTCCGTCCAGAGGGAGAGCCTATCTTTCCTCATCTTCAAAAGCCCTGGAGACTGAAGAAAGATTTAGGCAGTTGGTGGAACCTGTAGGCGTGCCTTGCTTTGATNCAAATGGCTCTGGGCTCTATTAGAATGCCTGGCTTCTGGTTCCACCACTGCTTTTTCTGCTGTTCTGTGATCTTGAACTAGTAACAGCATCGCTGGGCCCCAGTCTCCTCATCTGATAAGTGATGGGTAGACTGGAGAGCCTCGGTGACCCTGGGCTCCGTTCTACTTTCCATTTCTCTGTTTTGTTGGTGAAAAGTCCGTCTCGAGCTCGTTAGGATTTATTTTAGGAAACAGCGTGAAAAGAAACTCCCACTTGGGTTGAGTGGCAGCTGGCTTCCCAGTGAGTGACAGGGAGCAAACTTTGGGTTGCAGCTGCTCACCGCCCACCTCCTTTTTCTCTGTGTGGACATCCGGATGAGTTCTGACATGAACACTTCACACGGCCTTCTCAGCACAGGGAAGCAAACCTAATTCCCAGCTTAGGCACCACTGGGAGTATTCTAGTAACCTCTGGGGAATGTCTGGGGTGTTTTACTGTTGAACACAGAGCAGAGCACAGACACTGTCATGCCTTAGGGCAAGGGTGGCAGATTGGCACCACCTGTACAAACGATGACCAGGCAGTATTCACACTTCATGCACGCAGATCTAACCATCTCAAGGTAGGGGCTGTGCTGTGAAACACAGGAAGACTTCCTGACAGCTGCCTGCAAAAATGTCAAGAACCCAGATGCTAATTAGTCACATACTGATTGTAGTTCCTTACTAAGAATTGAACACGGCCACTACAAAGAATGAATGATGTATGTTGTGTCAACTGTGAAGGCAGAAGATCTGGGCTGTGTGTCCTTGGTGAGGTCAACCTCTAAGCCTGTTTCAAGCTGGGTTAACAGTGCCTGGTTTCACTCAGCACTGGAGGGAGAAGGGCCCCGGTGAACTGAGATCCACCAGGCACAGGGGACACAGCCTTCTGTGAGACATGGACTTGCCTTCTATGAGTGTTACCGACTGGGCAGACAATGGAATGAGTGACCCCAACCGTGCATAGACCACCCAGAGCAGAGTGTTCCTCAGTCTGGGGCAAATAACCTAGAAGAATAATGTATAAGGGGGAAAAAAAAGATGTTTTTATTCTTTTGAGACAGGCTGTCACTTTGTATCCATGGCTGGCCTGGAACTCATGGAGATCCGTCTGCCTCTGCCTCCCAAGTGCTAGGATTAAAGGTGGGTGCCACCACACCTCATTCATCTCGGCTCATAGATGGAGAGGTTTTAGCCCATGGCCCGGCTGGCTCTATTACTGTAGGCTAGAGGTGAGGCGGGACATCACAGNCAGGAGGGTGTAGAAGGGGAGATGGCTTACCGCTGGCAGTCNGGGAGCAGAGAAGAGTAACCCGAGGGGGCTGAGGACACCCACAGCTGCGTGTGCTTGGACCCATATTTGTAATCCTAGCACTTGGTAAGTAGAATCAGAAAGAGGAGTTTAAGATTGTCCTTAGATACATAACAAGTTTGAGGCCAACCTGAGCTACATGAAACCCTGATTCAAAACAGAACAAAAACAAAGGCATGTCCTCTGGGATCCAATTGGAGGGTCCTCCCGGCTTCACTGTCCACAGTTCTACCACCTCCCAATGATCTGTTTAGATTTGGAGCCCAACAAGGAGTAAAACCATTGATAGGTCAAAGTGCTCACAGTCTGCTTGTCACAGTGCTTCCCTAATCTCACAGGCATCTCCTGATCCTCAGATTGACAGTCAGGGTTGACCATCCCGCTGCCCTGATGTCACCACTTAGTCAGATATACCCTGCCTAGAGCATTGACACATGAAGGAGTGAGGTATTTAGCCCAGAGCACCTGAGTTCATATCCTAGCTCCACCCAGCTTGCTGGCTGTGTGATGGTGGGCAAGTTCCTTGACCTCTCTGTGCGCTANTTTTNGTAGGGATGTGGGGATGAATTAACACTGGAGAAGTCACAGCACTTGGGGGTCACTATATGAATGGCTTCTGGATGCACATTGAGTCCTAAGCTGTGCCCTTGCTTCGACCTTTACATAGGATTGCTTTCAGCTCTGATGGACTTTCAGGTAGGTTAGCTGTGCAGTGTAGATAGGGAGAGCCATGTCCCCAGGGTTTAGCTCTGGTCTGGTGTCTGGGTTAACTAAGGGTAGCAGAAAGCAGGGGAGCTGATTTCTGGGACAGCTAGCAGAAAAGGACATTGGATCTATGGTGTCCATGTGGCCAGGGTGAAGTAGGGCCATGTTGTTGAAGGTGCTGATAGCTACAGGGAGCTGAGGGGTGCCTGATGCTGACTCCAGCAGCTTGTTTGGGGTTCAGGGTCGGGGAACCTCCTCTCCAAGTGCTGCCCTTTGCTGCCTTCTGTCTGTCAGTTGTGGCCACCCAGTGTACGTACTCATGAGCGTCTGAGTGCCCAGGAGGTGAGAGGGTGGGGCACCAGGGAACTGCCTGGATTAGACTTTAGTGTCCAGGAGCAAAGGTGTTCAGGCCCTGCCCCAACAGGTTGCAGTAACCCATATCTCCCTTCATGTCTTTTGTGATTCCCTGACTTTTGCTTGAACTCTCAGGGCATACCTTAACTGTTGGGTACCCCTGTGTACCCGTCAGGCACCCCTGTGCACTGTCAGGTGCCCCTGTGCACCCGTTGGGTACCCCTTTGCCCCCTGGATGCCCCTGTGCACCCCTCAGGTGCCCCTGCACTACAGGAGCAAGGCAGGGGAAGCAGGTGCGTCAGACGCTGATTTTCAGCTGGTGTGATTAGAAGCCTTGGCCCTGAGGGCCAGCAGACGGTATTCAGATCCTATCAACTTCTCAGCTGTGTGTGTGAGCCTGTGCAGAACCTTTAGCCTCTCTGAGCCTGTTACTCCACTGTGGGACGAGTAACACTCTGNGGGATGAGTAACACTTTCTGCTGCACTCATCTTTGCTTGGCTTAATGACGTCATAGATGGGTAAACATAAGCTTTAAAATGTTGGGTACCTATGAGAACCATTTTTTATTGAAGAACTTTATCTTTGCCTAGTGAATATCTCTCTTGGAAACCCAGGGACTATAATGCCTAAATGTCCCCAATAACCCTGACTTAGTGTCACCCATATAATATGTTATGCAACATTGAATAAGGTGAGCAACTGACATTTGTCATTTTTATTGGGGGGACAGGGTCTCATTATGTAGCTCTGGCTGGCCTGGAACTCTTTNTAGACCAGGCTGGCCTCAAACTCACAGACATTCACCTGCCTCTGCCTCTCAAGTGCTGGAATTAAAGAAATACATCACGACATCCAGCTGTTCTTGACTTTTTTAGTCTTGTACCCAACAATTATTTTTCTTCTTTTCTTTACCAGACATTTAAAAATATTTTATTTTTACATTTAATTAAGTGTATGTGTGTGTGTGTGTGTGTGTGTGTGTGTGTGTGTATGCATATGGGTGCAGTGCCTACACATGTGGCTTCATAGCTCAGCACCACCATTGTATAAATCAGCTATTGCTGTACTGATGCTTGATAACAACTATCCCCAACCCCAGCAAACTCATTGATTGACAGCAAATTTGGCCAATGAATATCTATCTGCTGGCGGACTGTCTCCAGCAGCTCAGTCCTACTTCAGCTGGAGGTCAGTTGTGCTTATCTGTAGGACACACAATAGGCTCATGTTGTGGAGTATTATTTTAAGATGTGTTACATTTGTTTATGCTGTGGAACATTTGTTTAATGATGCGAAGAAGTGTTGCATTCTTTTATGTTGCATTTGTTTAACTCTGTGAAGCTGTGTTACTTTGCCTGTCTGAAACACCTGCTATACAGCAAGCCATGGAGTAAGAAGGGATACAGAAATAAAGGTAAAAGCCCCTGAGGCAAAAGACAGACGGGATAATTTAAGTTAAGAAAAGCTAGCTAGAAAAAAGACAAGCTAAGGCCGGGCATTCATAAGTAAGAATAAGACTCTTACGTGTGTGATTATTTGGGAGCGGGGTGGTGGGCCCCCAAAGAGCCAAAAGAGTAAAAGAGCAAAAAACAACCATCCAGGCTCAGCTCTGCTGCACTTATTTTGTTCTGGTTCCAGACTGAAAGGACAGCAACTTCCTGGGATATGCTCATTTCAAAGTGGTCTCTAGGGTTCTCAAACCTGAGCCAAACCACAGAGTACANGTGAAGACCCTGTTCACGTCACACCCTTCCACCAACAGGCCTGTGGGCTAGGATAAAGTCCACCTCCAGTGGGAGGAGCTGCAGTTTTGTAGCAAAGGCTGCTCATGAAATTCAGATCCAATCTACAGCTTGCAATGTGGGTACTTGGGTCCCGAATCTCAGTTTCTTCATCGATGAAACAAAATTGTATGATTTTGAATAAAAGTAGTTGTGTAAAATTCCTAGTGTACAGATAATTCTCACTGAATAGCAGCTCTGCCTGTCAGCACCCCAGACTTTCTTCATAATATTCCCAAAGACAGGATGAGACCAGAGAAGGCTCTTGGCCCTAACTCTCTTCTAGTGTGGTCATGATCCAGTGAAGCACTGCCACTCCCNGGGCCTTGGCCTCCCTACTCCTCTCTTCTTTAGGCCAGAGTCANAGCCTTCCAGCCTAGGTGTTGGCTCTCCCATTCTCCTCAGCAGTTCTTCCCATTCCGCTAGTCCTTACACCAGAGGCTGCTCCCTGCCCACCCTAATCTGTTCTCCCCTCCTGCAATCGGTGACCCAACCCATGCAGCTGCATGAGGCCTTGTAATGAAATTCTTCCATGGTTAGGCCTCACTTGTGCTCCCATATTGCTCCTTCCATAATCCTAACACACAAAAACCTGGGCTTTTTGTTGTTACCGTCTAGGGCAGTAGTTCCCAACTTGTGGGTTGCAACCCCTTTGAGGTCGAATGACCTTTTCACAGGGGTCACCTAAGACCATTTGAAAACACAGATATTTACATTACGATTCATAACAGTAGCAACATTACAGTTGTGAAATAGCAATGAAAATAATTTTATGGTTGGGTCATCACAACATGAGGAAGAGTATTAAAGGGTCGCAGTTGAGAACCGCTGGTTGAGAACCGCTGGTCTAGGGGATCTTGATCAAGTTTGCTTTCTCTGCCAGTTAAAGGATTAAAAGGCAGGAAAAATCTCAAGAGGCGGATAGCAGTGGAGAGATCTTGAGCACAGCAAACAGAATCAGCAGTTGAAGAAGTGTGGTTATCAGGGGTGAAGACACACACACACACACACACNCACACACACACACACACACACACACACACAGAGGGAAAAAACCTTCAAAGCAGAGGGGAGACTTGGGAAGCCAAAACTCCAGTCTCTTCTTTGGGGCTGGGGTTTTATAAGGCTCTGAAGGATCTTGTCACCTAATTTGGGGTAAAGCCAGGATGGTTGATTGGCCCACAACCATTGTGTAACATGTCCTGATCTAGCCTTGAACCTGTTGAGCCAGTTCACTAGCAGGGGCCTACGGGCAGGAGAGCAGGTCTACAAAGCCTATGTCTTAAGCTGCCAGGCTTTTGTTTCAGGTCAGGAGGGTGAGGAAGAAGCTGACTGCCTTGGAAGTTCGCCACCTTTTTCACCTAGCCATGGCCCCTCCAGCTATTGGTCTGACTGCCAGGGAATCTAACTCTAGTTTCTCATCATGACTGAGTTTTGGGGGTTTGTGGGGTAGAACTCAGGGCCATGCTGAGCTAGGCCTCCAGCCCCTAGGACTGAGTTTTGACTATGCAGATGACGGTCATGCAGTGGAAGGCAGAGCAACAGCATGGACAGGATGAGGGTGTGGAAGAGGGACTTCCCAGAAGTCTCCACTCATCTTGCTGATGGGAGTCTTTTTCTTGCCTGAGTCCCCGAGGTTGTGTCCTTCCTGTTAGAACACCTGAGAATTTATCCTCACAACTCAATATTCTCCACCTCCTTTACCCCACTCCTCCTAGCACCCACATGGTGGCTCACAACAGTCTGTGATACCAATTCCAATGGATCTGTGCCCTCTTTTGGCCTCTGCAGGCACCAGGCATGCATGTGGTGCACAGACATACATGCATGCCAAATATCCATACACATAAGGAAAAAAAGAAAAGAGACATGCCCCCACAGACATGCCACAGCCTGACAGTCCTTCANTGAGACTCTTCCCCTGTGACTCTAGTTTGTGCCAAGTTGATAATTAAAGTGAACACCACACTCCTCCTACTCCTGCCAATGAGTCAGCACTTCTCCTGTCCCAACAAGGAAGGCAAAGCCTTCGAAGACCTCTCTCGCTGGCCACAGCTGCTTCCCTGACTGCCCCTGAGTCCTGCGTACTGTGCTCTTCTTCAGGTCCCATGCTGGAGACTCCCCTGGGCTGAGGACTAGGTCTAATTTATAAAGTGTGGCCTAGAGTGTGCTCTGGGCATGTTTATGGTGATTCTCCTCCTCCTGCCAGAGATCCCAAGCCCACAGGTGGACTGCTCTTCTGCCCTAGTCCTCTCCCAGCAGATAGAGGGGCCTTACACATAGTATCCTCGCCAGTTTGAATCCTCGGGCTTCCCAAATGGTCATCTTTGCCTTCTCTCTGGAAGTGAAATGGTTAGCATATTCTTTCCAGAGCCCCTCCAAATGAAAAGTCAGTTCCCGTTCCTACTGCTGAGAACAAGAAAGAGTTGTTTGTGCCTAGTTTGGCATCTGGAAGGCAGCCCATACCCACTCGTGTGCACTGCCAATGCTCACTGAGTGGCCACGGCACTGCCAGTTTTGAATGGGTCCCAAAGCAGATTCAGGTTGCAGCTTAAGATGCTCGGTCAGCCAAGCTTCACCTCACGACCCCGCAGATCCAATGGTGTTTATGTTGTCTTAGAAATAGGCATGCACCACGACACTCCCAGAAGAACTGAGTGGGAAAATGCCTGTGTCCCACTATCACTTTGGCACAAGGTCACATCCCCCTCTGCAGATAAGAATTACCTTTTGAGAAGTAGCTTCTGGCAGGCCACTGGGCCCTGGAAGGGACTGCACACCTGTCCATGAGACACCAAGTAACTGCAACCCAAGCTCTTGGTCATGAACTGATGTCAGCTGCTATCAATCTACCCTTCCAGGCCTGCTCACACAGCAGCACTGCATCGTCAAGAGAGAGTGAAATGGCATCAAGAGTGCCGGCTATTTTGCAGTGTTGCTGCCTCTGCTTCATCCTATCCCTGAGTTCTCACGGTGGATTCAGTCCTTGTGGTCAGTTGATGGACGAGAAAGGAACTCTGGCCTGACACCAAGTGGAAGTAGATGGTTGCAGCCCCAAAGAAATTCCCTGGCAGGCATTGTAGGAGGCAGATGCTTCTAGAAGAGGGAGTTTTAAGCAGTACCTCTCAAAAGGGGTCCACTTTTCCAAGATGGAGACGGAGGTCCAGAAATATGGCCCCATACCTATGCATGGGATCGGTGGTTTGCCTGGATGCTCAGGAAAATGGTACGAGCAAGACTAGAAGATTGGAAGCAAGTATACCTGTGGGAGGGGAGGTGTGGATGGCGCTTTAACAATAAGCACAGGATGGGAAGATGATCTGGTCCAGCAGAGTCATCTGTGACTATTGGACATGATGTTCTGTTTTGAAGATGTCAGGCATTCTCTTTCCCTAGCCACCCTTGTGCTCAGTCAATTGCTCATACACAGACTGTCCATGGTACTGAGCTACAGGTTGTAAATGGACATAACATGGCCGTCCTCTCAGCAAAACTGATTTAAAGTTCCTGATATGTCCCCATTCACCACAGAAACCGGCTAAATTGAAGGTCTCCATCATGGAGGGAACAGCGTTCTTAGGTACTTATTCTATAGGTGGGTTGGCCTTCCCTGACCATGGCAGGCACGGACTCATGAATGCCCTGTTTCCAGTCTTGCTCCTCACTAAATGTCTGATGATATAGCAACAGAAATGTGACTGTGGTTAGACCCACACAGCATGCTGCTGTGTCATGTGCTCTCTTAGCCAGAAGCTGGAGTTACAGGACGCTGAAGTGGACCGCTGAAGGCTGTGTTCCAGGGTAGCAGGGAGAGCAGAGAGTGTTGGAGTTCTGAACTATAGGATGCAGCCGATCCTTGTGTGTGTGCCCCTGCANTGGGGCAGTGGGAAACCCTGAGTCCAGCAGTGCTGAGGTAGAAATGGGAGGCTTTACTCCCATGATTACTTGTATCCAGGTCACAAAACTGTTGCTTCCTGTGATGGCTCCTCTTCACTGTCTATTTGACTGGATTTAGGATCACCTAGGAGACACACCTCTGGGCCTGTCTGTCTGTGGCGGTGTTTTCAGAAGGTGAGAAGACCCACCCTGAGTGTGTGTGAGTGGAACCATGTCATGGCTGGGGACCCGGACTGACTCAAAAAGAGAAAATGGAAGCTGAACACCAGCATCTGTCTCTCTGTCTCTCTGTCTGTCTCTCTCTCGCTCCCTCTTCCCCTCCCTCCCTCCCCCTCCATACAGTATGAGTAGCTCATGTTCCTGCTGCCATGCCTTCCTGCCACAGTTCTCAAACCATAAGCCAGACATGAACCCTTCTTTAAGTTGGTTTCTGGGTATTTTGTTATAGCAGTAAGAAAAAGCAGCTCACTTTCCAGCTTGAAACTTTGGACTTTGATTATTTGAAAAAAATATTTTTTATTTATGAGTATTTTGTCTCAAGGAGGTCACAAGAGGGCATCTGATCCTCTGGANCTGTAATTATAGATGGTTGTGAGCGGACATGCGGGTACTGGGAATCCAGCCCCAGTCCTCTGGAAAAGCAGCAAGTGCTCTTAACTGCCGAACCATCTTTCCAGCCCCGTGGACTCGATGGTTTAGAGATTATAGTTCCANGTGGAAGTACATCAATGGTGCCATTGAATTAAGCATTCAGAGTGGCTATTTGGGGCTTATACCATTGGCACAATAGGCAAAAACACCGTTTACTTTCCTGGCTGGGCATATTGGTCCTGACTGCTAAAGGTACACTGGGTTGCTGCTCCACCATGGTGACACAGAAGATGTATGGAAAAGGGACTATTTTCATATCCAACCATAAAAGATCAACAGAAAACCACGGCCACCCAAGGACTATTGGGGTTTAAAGTCATTTGCCAGATAAAGCACTCCAACTGGCTGAGGCACTGTTGGAAGCAGAGAACTTATGGGCAGTGGGAAAGAGAGAAGTCATAAAGATCAATGGTGGCCTAGGGGTCGTTTCAGAAACGGACACGAGGATTTTCTTCCATGTGCGTGCGTGCGTGCGTGTGTGTGTCTGTGTGTGTGTGTGTGTGTGTGTGTTTTGCAGGCTGAATAGAAGGTGGCTGGCAACAGTTACACTTACATCTAATTTATGTACTGCAGTATGTGAAGGAGGATTGTGAACGCTGGAACTACAGGAGGCGTGAGTAGAATCCAGCCTCCTGCCTCCTCCAGAGACAAAGCTGACAGAAGGGCTCCGAGAGTCTCATTTTGGAGAGAGGAGGAGCATGTCCTCTTTTATCATGGGTTTCGCCCACTGGGATCCGTATGTTATTGTCCATGAGTAGAACTTTCATTAGTACTGAGGAGGGTCTTAATGGATGTCTAGATAGACCAGTAGGGTAGACAGTGCCAGACAGTTTCTGTGTCTACAAATTCCACCCTGGCCCTGTCTTGGCCGTGGCTAATTTTATGTATATGTATGTTGTGCACACCTAGTGCCTGCAGAGGTCAGAAGAGGGACTCTCTGCAGGGGGAGTTGTAGATGTGTTGTGAGCCACCATGTGGGTGCTGGGAATTGAACCTGGGTCCTCTGTAAGAAGGACAAGTACTCTAAACTCCAAGCCATCTCTCCAGATTTTCGAGACAAGGTCTCAGGTAGCCNAGGCTGGCCTCAGATTCCCTGCCTGAGTGAGGTTGACCTTAAACTTGACCCTCTTGTCTTACATCCCAAGTGCTAGATAATAGGTGTGCACCATCAGGCTGCAGTGCTGGGGAGTCGAACCCAGGACAACTTCATGCATGCTAGGTAAGCGTTCTGCCAACCGAGCCACATCCCCAGCCCTATTTTTTTTCTTGTAACCTTTCTGAAAACATGCAAATTCTTATACTTTATGTTTTGGCAAAATAAATAAAACTATGCTCTCTCTGGAACAAGCTATACTCTCAGTCTGAGCATGTTTCTCCCACTTGGAAATTAGGGTGGGAACATGTGCCTGGCCAACCCCTAAGAGGAATGGAAACGAATGGATGCAAACATAATCTGTAAACCATGAAGTTCTGTGCCCAAATGAAGTGGGCCTAGGACAATGTCAGCAGCTCTTGACTGTATGTGAGGCTGCACTCCGTCTTTCCTCAGCGTCACACTGCTGGGACAACAGACAGTTGCTACCTTGACCAGCTAGCTTGCTCTCCCAAAGAGCTGGATCTGAAACCCCGCAACTCCACCCTCCTGTCCTGACTTTGGAAATGACTGTTGGGTAGACCACACNGGTTAGAAATGAAAAGAGTTATTCCTCCTGGATGCTTTATTGGAGGCTCTAAGCGGCAGTGGCAGTGACACCCAGACCCTTTCCCAGCATGCAGAAGGCACAGGAGAGTGAGACGGGGTAGGAGGCAGTGTGGAGGAGAGACCCCACTGCATGCAGTACGGGGAGTCTCTGGAAAAAATGGNAAGGTGGAGATGGTGAGGGATGCCCCCCTGCTCGTGAGCTGAGACTGACCTTCGGAGGGAAGGCCAACATGGCTTTTGCTGAAAAGTCCCACCTGGAAGGGTGGGAACTCAACTCAAGGTAGGAGTGGCTGATGGCTGCTGCCTTTGGGGATTTCTACTTAAGTGCCAAACTGCACCAGCTGGCCAATGAGGAAGGGAAGGAGNTGAAGGGTATGCCCGTGGAGTTAGTTGGTCTGAGCCATGGATGGGTTTTGGGGTGCCACTGCTTGGCTTGAGCCAGTGCTGTCTCTCTCAGTCCTTGTCCAGGAGAAGAATGAGACCCCTTTCGATCTTCAGAGGCCTCCCACAGGGACTCTGGCTCTCCAGGCCCAGACAGAGGTACTGGTTAGATGAGTTGAGTCTTGGTGTTGGCTTTGTCCTATAGAAGAGGTCCCTGCCAAGAGGGAAAGGGAGGCTGGGGTCAGGCTCTCTGAGTCCCCAGCACCTCCCAGAACCTGGGCCCTGCTGGGTGGAACCTCCTGGGACTCACCTCAGATCCTAACCAGTCCCCACAATAACGTCTTGAGACCTTGAATCAGAAGCAAAGGCATTCGGGTTTCTTTTCTCTTGCTTTCTCTCTCTCTCTCCTCTGGTAGAGCCGTGGCCTCAAATCACGGCGTTGGCAATGTCTACTTCTAAACTATGAAATGTTGTCACACTGACAATAGAATTACTAGGAAGAAGGGGCAGGAAGTTCTGTCCAGTGCTCATGGGACAGTGAGTTACTGAGAGGGAGTTGGGAAGCACACAGCACAGAGACACCGCCAGTCACACACCAGGCCCCAGCCCAGCTCTAGATGTATTTTTTCTTGAGGTACCAGTAGGCAAAGTAGCCCATCCCACCCAAGGAGCCCATGAGGAAGGATGCCCCAAAGAATGATGGCGGCTTCCGCTTGACCAGTCGGAACGCATTGGGGATGACAGCTGACAGCAATGTGGTGTGGATGTCGCCCAGGACTTTCCGGAAGGCAAGGCGTTTCTGGACCCTCTCAAAGAAGGACTGCAGGTTGGGCCGGCTGCCATCTTCCCAGTATTTCTTGGACAGTCCCAGGAACTTGAGGCGGTGCAGGGTGGCTCCCAGGAGGACATCCGCCAGGGTGAAGGCACAGCCACAGAGCCATAGCTCACATTTCTGCCCTGGAGAGGGAGAGGACACCTGGCACTCAAGCCCTGGCCCTGATCTGCCTGCCAGTGTCTCCTGAGGCTGTTCCCTCCTGAACCTCTTA
>LZPO01044388.1:203685-236322 GCA_001675575.1 Neotoma lepida
AACTTCTCATTCTCCTGTCCACACTCGAGTGTTAGGATTGCAGGTTTATACCACCATACCAAGTTTGTGAAGTACTGGGGTGCAGGGGCGGGGGGGAGATAGGAGTGGTCAAACCCAGAACTTTGTGCAAGCCAGGCAAGCACTGTACCAGCTGAACTGCATTCCCCAAGCCCCTTCTTTTCCTTTTCTTTTTAATTTTGGAGACAGGATCTATAACCAAAACTGGTCTTAAACTTGTGATTCTCCTGCCTCAACCTCCAGAGTGCTGGGATTACGGGCTGCACCACCCACAACTGTAGACTTACATACCTAGCTGTTGGTTGATAGCTCCACCTAGTGTCACTCCACATTCCAAATTCAACATGTCCAACAGGGAATTCTGGATTGTTGCTCCCAAGCCCACCACACACACCCTATTGCCGTAGTGTCTCTCCATGCTTCTATTCAGTACCAGAGCCTTGGTGCCACCACAAACTCTTTCTTCCGTTGCCCCCATAGTCAGTGAGCAGTACCTTCTCATTAACTTTCTCTTCAGAACACATTCAGACTCTAGTGTCTGCTTCCACCATCCCAGCCCGACCACTCTCTCCTACCCACGTGACCACAATGTTTTTTTAAATGGCTCCCCTTGCCTCAGCTTCTGCCTCCTGAAGTCTACCCTCAACACAGCAGCCAGAGGGACGCTGTTAAGATCNAAGTGGGAACCTGTCATAACTGATGCCTCATGGTCAGAGCAGAGCACTGTGGTCCTACCTGTGTGGTCTGCTTCCCGCTTCCTTCCAAGCCTCAGATTCTGCTTCCCCCTTGACCCACCNCACTGATCTTGCAGATCCCCATGTCAAGTCCGCTCTCACCTCAGGGCCTATGCCTTGGCTGTCTCCTCTGCCTGGAGCAGTGTTTCCTACACAAGTGATGGGCTCAATTTATCTCCTCCATAGGCCTTTGCTGTCTTTTCAGCAGGCTTCATAGACTATCAATTTAAAACTGAAGGGCTGAAGGTATAGCTCAGTTAGTAGCACACACTAGGCCCTGGGTTTGAGCCCCTGCCCTGAATAAACTGGACATGGTAGAACACACCTGTAATCCCAGCATTTGAGAGCTGGGAGCAGGAGGAGCAGAAGTTTGAGGTCTTTCTTTGATGCAGAGCTCAGAATGAGTCCTGGCTACTGGCTAGTGGGGCAGAGTGGTGTGGCGGGGACACCAGGCTAGTGTTGCTGCAAAGGTGTGGGTTGGTGTGTCAGGGTNAGAGACCTGCTCTGCACCAGAAGGAGCCCCAGCCCATCCCCCTTCAGGAGCAGGTGGTGCCGTGGGTGCTGACAGTCACTACACCATGCTGTTCACACACAGGAGTAATGCCCATCACATGCTCCCCACCCTAGGCACTCTTAATTGTCTCTCACCTCACAGTGTCTCAATAATTCTGTCATCCTCCCCACTCTATGTATGGGAACTGAGGTCCCCGTGCAGGGAGGGACTTGTCAAGGCCACTGCTCTAGCCCTAGAACCTAGGTCTGCCTGACTCCCCAGCTCCTGACCCTAACAACTGGGAGGGCTCTGGGATCTCTGGGAGAAAGAGGCCGGGGGTTGGCAGAGTGGGTAGGGGAAGCAGGTGGGTTGAACCCTTTACCCCTGCTATGACACCCACCCTCATTCTCCAGTTTCCTCTTCTCCAGCTCAGCCTCAATCTGGTCAAGCACCATAGCCAGCTCCCCAAGGATCTTCTTCAGGTAGCTCACATCATCGTGCTCCAAGATCTTGGCCTACAGGCAGAACAGGCATCTGCTCAAGCATGAGCTGGTCTCAGGGGAGCCATGATATCCAGAGATGGAGTACTGCCTACCCTCCCCCTGCATAAGCCTGCCTTCAAATACCCACTCCAGTGTATGGCATGGCCCACCATCACAGTGCACCGTCATCCAGGACTGAACCAGTCCAGTGAGCTTGCCCACATTCCCTGACATGGATGGGGCTGGGGCAATACCACCATTGCTGTGTGCTAGGTGTANCAGTATTCTTTTCCCAGAGAGTGGCTNGCTGCCAATGAGGAGCTATCTTGCTTAGAGAAGCACATGGAAGATGATTCCCATCCCANCAGGCAGTCTGTAGTCAATGGCTACTNATAGGGCAGCATTAAAGCATGGCCAACTATATGGTGCCTTTTACATCCCCATTTCTGTGGGGTCAGATGAGGCTCAGTCACATCTCCTTCCCTACCTCTCCCATGTCCTTGGAGCACTCTTACATACTGTCTGCTGCAAGAACCTNTGCTCAGGGCTCTGCTTTCAGAGACAGCATAGACCAGAGGCTAGGGGTGGGGTAGGGGTGGACGTANCCGTGGCTTTTCATGGCCAAACAGCCACGATTATGGTAGATGAGACATGATTGGAGGATCAAACCNGTACTTTTTCCACATCAAAGCATCTGCTGATCCTCCATCTAGAACCTTCTTCTAGTTGGAGGGACAGGACATAGGCAGGGCACTCACCATAGCTGTTCCTATCTGAGGGAAGGAGGGGAAGGGAGCATAGTCAGGGTGCTCACTATAGCTGTCCCTGTCTGTGGGAGGGAGGGGATGTACGTAGGGTGCTCACCATAGCTGTCCCTGTCTGTGGGAGGGAGGGGATGTACGTAGGGTGCTCACCATAGCTGTCCCTGTCTGTGGGAGGGAGGGGATGTAGGTAGGGTGCTCACCATAGCTGTCCCTGTCTGTGGGAGGGATGGGATGTAGGCAGGGTGCTCACTAAAGCTGTTCCTGTCTGTGGGAGGGAGGGGATGTAGGCAGGGTGCTCACCATAAGCTTCTTCTGCTTTGAAAGGTAGGGCTCAGAGAGCTGTGGTTCCTCCTCATGGTCCAGTTTCATGAGGTCTGTGGTGGCATTGGCCAAATGTCCTGGAACAGAACAGGAAAGGTCCTGTCTCCCTGCTCCCCAGGGCCTCTCCTTCCCACATGGCCAGGAGAGGGCCACCTGCCTGGGGCACAAGGGGCCAGTTAACCTTGCTGAAGAGGACACTGTAGCCTTGAGGAGGTGGTAGAGGAGGAGGAGGTAGAGGAGGAGGAGGAGGAGGAAGAAGAGCCCACCTCTTCCAAAGGGCTTCTGTGCACACACTCCTGCCCCTGCCCCCTGTCTACAGCCCATCCTGGACCTCTTCAGATAGTGTCCCAGCTCTCAGCTTGTCTGCAGGAACCTTGGGATCCATCTCACTCTCAGCTGCTCTATCTCTCATTGGGCTGCCCCTCATAACCCTGTCCCCACAGGACACATCTCAGACACTCAAATTATTTCCCATGTATCAGACCACTCTGAACCTCCTGGTCCACATCTCATTTCCTGGAATAACCATGTCCTCTATTCTTTTTTTTTTCTTAAGATTTATTTATTTTTATTTTTATATGTATGGGTGTTGTGCCTGAACGTCTGTCTGTGCACATGTGTAATACTCTGAGAGTCCTGAAGGGGGTGTCAGAGCCCCTGGAACTGGAGTTANAGTTTTAGCTACCATGTGGATTCTAGAAACAGAACCTGGGTTCTTGGCAAAAGCAATGCCTAACTCTCACCTGTTAAGCCATCTCTCCGGCCCCCATACCCTCTACTCTTGAAAATCTCTTTCCAGATCTAGCTGAACGTCTCCCCTCTAAAGAGCGCCCCCTTATCTTCCAGGTCTGACCGCAGAGCCTTTGTTCCAGTGTATGCTCTGCAGACTGCCAGGAGATGTAAACCTACCACCCCGGGGTGCCACAGCACAACACCGCTCATCTATGGCCTCTGTGAAAAGCGTCCCTTGCACAGTGCAATGCACAGCCTATATTGTTTGCCAGATGTGGTCATTTGATATTGGTCTACTTATCCGTCTCATAGCCTCTGAGCTCATTGCAGCTGTAGCTAGGTGAGACTCATCTCTGTTCCCTGAAAGCCCAGCACAGGACAGGCCTGGCACAGAGCAGGACTCAGAGAGTGTTGAAGAAAGGAAGGGGATGAGCAAGAGTGTGAGACGCTGCAGCCATCAGGTATCTGTCCTCTGAGGTCTCTTCATCTACCTCCCACCGTGGCCTGATGCAGTCAACACTGTCAGCTCTTCCAGCTCTGGGCTATATTAACTCTCACTGATGTTTCATGGATTTGAAGGTCAAGCCAATCTCTCTCTCTGGCTGCCCTTGTGCCTGTCTTTAGACTATGGGGAAGACCTTGGAACACTTCCACAGTCACTGCGGGCTGACTTTGCTCCTCTGCACTCTGTGGGATCCTAAAATTTTAGGATCCCCCTCCCCCTTCCCTGTGGGATCCTAAAATTACCTCTGCTTCCTCAAAGGGATGAAAACTGGGCCCACTCTGAACCCCACTGCCTTCCAGATCCCATCAGATGGCTCAGGACAAGATGAGGGCAGTGCCCACAGTTCACCAGGCCATGTCACCACTCACTTAAGTGATAGCCAGGGCCTCACACCTCCTCTCTCAGGGCCTCTGTCTCCAGGAAATGCAGAGCTACTCCTGTCAAGGCTGTTTCTCCGTAAAGTGCCCCCCCTCTTCCAAGCCTGCTCCTCAGATTCACACGAGACCCTGCCAGTGCCCCATGCTCCATTCTGCCCAACTATACGTCCTTTGACTCTACGCTCACTGCACCTGTCCTACCCCACAACCTGACATGATCTTCCCTCTCCTTCTACTCAGACTTAGAAGGACAAACATGGTATGTACTCACTAATAGGTGGATACTAGATATAAACCAAAGGACAATCACTTTGCAACCCACAGATCCAGGGAGGCTACCTAGCAGGAAGGACCCTAGGATGACTGTGGCATAAAATAAGTTTTGGTTTTGCCCAATCACTGGGCATGCTTTAGTGAAACATTTCACTATTAGGATAAGAATTTGTAACCTGTATTTATGTTCAAGATATCTGTATATTATCTCTCCTGCAGTTGTACATCAAGTGTTTTAATAAAAAAAATAAAAATAAAACAAACAAAACAAAACAAAACAACAACAAAAAAACAAATCCTACTTGTTCTTGATGTTGTCACATCCCAGGTCCTAGGACCAACATCTTCTGTTACCCCAGGATCTCTGTGTTGTCCTGATCCTGATAGTGGAACTATATTTAAAATTTTAACTAACTGATTTGTGTACAGGTTATACGTACAGATTAAAAACTCAAGCAAAGGGAAAAGATGTGCAATAAAAATAAATCTATCTAGTCAGGTGTGTCGATGAACACAGCTGTAATCCCAGCATTTGGGGGCAGGAGGATCAGAAGTTTAAGGTCATCCTCAGCTACATGGTGAGTTCGAGACCAGATTGGGCTACATGAGACTGTCTCAAAAAACTCTCAAACAAAACCAAACCATAATTACCTCTCTATCTTCAGAAGCTCAGCTTCCCTCCCTGGAGACTAACACTACTGCAGTTTCTTGTACACCTTTCCAGAAACATCCCTTGCACCAAGAGCCGGGGGCATTCTTTAGCACTTGCTAGAGCAGATGGCACACTCCATGCTTTCCTCTCCTCTTTTTGCCTCTCATTAGCATATCATTCAGAACATTCCATGTGTCTATTATTTTTCATTATAATGGCCTCCAAATGAATTTACCTCGTCTCCAACTCATAGACACCAAGGTTGTTTCCTTCTCACTATGCTGTGATGAGAAATTTGTATACACTTCTTGGCGCACAAGTTCAAGTGTTACCTTGGGATAATCTTCAAGGCATGAGCCTTTTTGGCCTTTTGGTACAGAGAGCCCCCACCCCCCATCCCTGGCTGTCCAAGTCTCCTCAGCTTGCACTGTCATTACCTGACCTTGTCTTTGCTTCCAGGAATGATGATCCCAGGATGGCAGAAGCTGTGTTTATCTTTATCTGTTGGTAGCCTCACCCAGGGGCCCATTGATATTGCTGATATTGCTGACTGAATAGGGGGCAACAGCATAGAGATAGCTCCCTAGTCTTCCTCAAGGGCTGAGTTCCATAGCCTCACCTCTCCCCACCTTTGCACAACAGTGGGACGGAGGGGAATGGGAAGGGAAAGGAGGTGAGCACTTATTGAGCATCTAGGACCTATTAGACAGGGTCATGGCTCTTCTGCCTACAGGACCACCAAATGCTATAACAGAATCTAGATGCAAGTCCCCACGAATAAACTATTGATGGGTCATCTGACTGGATCTAATTTTCACTCATTGATTATGGGTAGGCTGTTAGGAGAGTACATGGGTGACCTTGGATCAGAAAACAGAGACCTACTGGGTGTCTTACCATGCCTGGGCAGACTTCTGTGGAAACCTTAACCCTGATGTCACTCAGGCTATCTATGCAGGGCCCTCCCCTTGATCTCAGGTGTCTGCAGCTGGGACTCCCCAGGAGGTCTCACAGACCTGGGAGAAGAGCCACTGGTGGGCCATCTGTGCAGTTATCTGAATTGGGTGGCAGGAGGTAGGTAGGCACAGAGAGGACAAAAAGGAGAGAGGGAGGGAGGGGAAGGATGAACAGAAAGACCCAGGGGTAGAAGCTTGAGGTGAGGACCTCCCGCAAGGAGGAAGTAATGAAAGGTGAATGGAGGGCTCTGTGGGGCAGCACTCACTGCGGATCTCAGCCGTGGCATACTTGGGGATCATGGAATCCGTGGTGAGCTCAGGGTGCAGGATGCAGCCGTGTGTGTAGGCGTCCATGGGCAGCGCATCCAGCAGTTCCCGGTACTGCAGCACTCGGGAGTGTTGTGGGCTGCCTACCTCAGGCATCAAGGCCACCACATGCTCTGTGGATACCACCAAGGGCTAGGGCAAGGTTTGTGCCTAAGCCCACCCATAGGAACCCAGAGCCCCAAATGTCATGCCCGGAAGTCCCAGACCTATCCTTCTGGGACTCAGCCACTGGCTATCGGGAATCCTGGTGACCCAGTGGCTACTCTGGGCTTCACTAAGCTGTCCCTCATGGGGCCAGCACCTCCCAGTGCCGGATAGTAGGCAGGTGGAGGTATGTACCCAATGCTGCCTGCTTTCCACAGGCTGAAAGGCTGGATGCTTAGAACTTAAGTCTCCTCGACATGCAAATAATTATTCAATCCATGCTTCTGTTTTGAGATGGAATCTCACTCGTATGCACCCCAGACGATTCTCAAACTGGAGATCCTCCTGCCTCAGCCTCTAAAGTACTGGAAGTACAGGGCATAAGCATGTGCCATCTTGCCCAGAACATTAATATTCTTTAAAAAAAAAGTTGTTTTGAAGTTGGATGTTGAAGTTGGATGGCACACACCTTTAATCCCAGCACCTGGGAGGCAGAGGCAGGGGGATCTCTGTGAGTTCCAGGTCAGCCTGGTGTTTATAGTGAGTTCTAGGCCAGATAGAGCTGCATTGTGAGGCCCTATCTCGAAAAAAAAAAAATATTTTGAGTTGAGATGGGTCTCATGTAGTCCAGCGTTGCCTCAAACTTGGCTATGTAAATGAGCCTGGCCTTGAACTCCTGATCCCCCAGCCTTCATCTTCACCTACTATGTGCTTAAATTACAGGCATGTGCTACCATGTCCTACTTGCAAATTCTTGCTCTTAAAAATAGTGCAAGCCTGGGCACTGGGTCCACTGTCCCAGCTGCCTGGACCTCTGTCACAGGCAGCAAGCACCTGAGCCTTAGAGGCCAGAGGGAGGGAGAGGTAACAGAGAAGTTTTGGGGTGTCTTGTATGTATCTTCAGGGTTCCAAGTTGCCTGAGAGCATGCCAGTGGGGTTCCTGGGAGTCTGGTCCTGACTATGCTTAGAAGGTTGTAGGGTACTGGGCCCTGAGAAATTTGATCCTGTCTGTGGGAGCATGAGGGAATCGTGAGGGCCAGGGCTGAACCTGAACCTGCAAGGGGTCCTGGGAAGGAAGGGGGCTGTACCCCAACTGACCTGCGTTATCAGGGGCATGCCCTTTCCTGGGGTGCCAGGGAAAGGCGTGTGACTCTAGGGGCATCTGAGCCTTGACAGTAGCCTGTGACTTCTTTGGGGGAATACTGAGTCCTGTCCACGGCTCAGTGACTTACTTAGGTTCAAAGATGGTGTCGGAGACCATGGAATCCCTGTTGCACACCCTGCCCACACCTATGGGACATAGCATACCTCCTGTGAAGGTGCGTTCCACGTAGTCAATGATCTGGTCGTAGTCACTGATAATGTTGTCTCGGTGGATAATGACTGGCACTTCCTCACCCAGGTTGAGCCGCATGAACCAGGGCTCCTTATGCTCACTCTGTGGCAGGCTCACATCCCTCTCTTCACAGGCCAGGCCCTTCTCTGCGATCACCAGCCGCACCTGCAGGCGCCAGGGTCAGAGCGGGGGAAGGCGGGTGGACACAGGGGACACTCTGCCCGGGTGGGGGAGGCGTGCAGGAAAGGAGGTCAGAGGTCACACACAAGAGGGGACACTTGCTTGCAGCCCATTCTTGGGCACTTGGGTAGGGGGTTATGGCTCAGGGTCACGCACGTGCTTGGGGGTTGGAGAGAAATGCAGCCCTAGGTTGAAACACAGGGCAGTGCTGCCTGGTGGCCAAGGGGCTAACATGTTGGGCCGGGGTTCCAGCTCTGCAGATGTGGGCACATTGCCTCAACCCCCAGGGTCAAATGAAAGTATTAATAGTTCCAAGTTTGTGTCTAGCACACAGATGGTGCTCAATTCATGTTTATTGTTACCATGATGCAGACACTCGGGGGTAGATCTGGCTAGGAAATTCACAGAAATTCCAAGTATCATTATAACCAAGAGCTAAATGTCTCAGATGATTTGGGGAGCAAAGCACAGTAGAAGATAATGTGCCCATATCCACATAGTCCTGCTTTGCTCCAAACACCGTCCCATCTTGATTGCCTGGTTGGATGCTGGCAACAGCAACCAGAGGGAGGCAAAGCAAGAGGGCAGCTAAAGCCAAGTGAGGGTTGGCATCGTGCCCCATATCACACAGCTGCTTAGCAGCCAGCTTATAACTGGAAGCAATGGTTTTAGACCAGAGCTCTCTTTTTTGGGATTTCCTCTAGAGAGTTGCTGGGGCTAAACTCTCCTGAGTTTTCCCTTATGTCTCTAGGAGGCCAATGTGGCTGGGTACACTCCTGACCCATGCTGTGTCTGGGAACCTGGAAGATGCTCAAAGCTCTGGTAGCCCAGTCGCCCTCACGGGTGAGTGAGACTCGGGAAGGAGGGTGGTCTTGTCCTGGATCTCTGGAAAGAGGGTGGTGGCAACCCGAGTTGCCCATCTTTCGACTCCAGTCCAGAGCCAGGAGGCCACCTCCAAAAGAGGCAGAGGCCATTTTTGAGCATTCATGTCCACCCACACCAGAGATGGCAAGTCCTGGGCTGAGCAGCCCAACCCCCTCCGAGATCCCAGGTATCAGAAGAGGGGCCTAGAGTCAGAATCACAGGCTCGCTGTGTCTGTTCCAACCCAGAAGGTGGCTTTAAAAGCCCTCTTACTTCTGGGAGCCTCCTGATGTAGGGAGTCCTACTGTATTCCCTCAGAGGATTGTGGGAGGAGTAAAAGCCCCATCCTGTATGATGTTCCAGTACACTGTAGGGGTAATGTGTCTTAGCTACTTGGATTAGACCAGGTATGCTGGCTAGTGTTTTGTCAACTTGACACAAACTCGAGTCATTTGGGAAGAGGGACTCTCAATTGAGAATACGAGAAAATGCCTCCGTAAGAGCCGGCTCTAGTCAAGTCTGTAGCGCATTTTCTGCATTAATGGTTGATGTGGGAGGGCCCAGATCACTGGGGGCAGTGAGACCCCTGGTGGTCCTGGATGGTACAAGGAAGCTGGTTGAGCAAGCCATGGGGAGCAAGCCAGTAAGCAGCACCCCTCCATGGCCTCTGCTTCAGTCCTTGCCTCCAGGCTCCTGCCTTGCTTGTATTCCTGCCCTGACTTCCTTCAGTGACAGACTGTTTGTTACTTGAGAGTTGTAAGCTAAGGTAAACCCTTTCCTCCTCAAGCTGCTTTTGGTCAGTTTGGTTTTTATCACAGCAATAGACTAAGACCCCAGGTTTGGAAGACAGAGAGACTTGGAATTGAAGCATCACCCTACTGGATGTTTGCCGTGTGATCTGACAAGTCACTTGACCACTCTGATCTCTATGTAGCCCTGGCTGTCCTGGAACTTGCTCTATAAGCCCAGACTGGCCTTGAACTCATGGAAATCTGAATGCCTCTGCCTCCTTAGTGCTGGGATTAAAGGCATGCACCACCACCACCCGGCTGACTACTCTGCTATCTGGTGGTATAGTTTATTTTTGTAAGGTGTGGACAGAGTCCCAGCACAGTTAATCCATGGTCCTAACATGGATGGAGACACACACACACACACACACACACACACACACACACACACACTGCACCCCCAGTTGGTGTCCTGGAGCCCTTCATGGCCCGCACTCACAGCTAATGTGAACACCCTCCCTTCCTTCTGTTTGGTGACCGTGCAAAGAGAGAGGTAATTCACCCTTGAACTTCTAACACTCACTCACAGCTTCATTTGCTCTATTGGTCAAAAGCTAGTTCTAGAAACTAGTTCTTATAGAACTGGGCTCGACATAAGAACCCAGCTCATCTTCTGGGCTCTGCTGTGTGGCCTCAGCTGTCACTGACCCTTTCTGGGCCCCCCTACCCCCCTTCTTCACCTCCCTCCCACCACCTCCCTCTAGGGTAGTGGGAGGGGTTTCAGGTTCTGCCAGGAGGAACCACTGCAGAGCAAGCAGCCTGGAGCAGCATCTATTTGCTCTAGGTGTGTGAGTGGGCAAATATGAGTGAGCAGCTGTGTGTGCATGTGTACAGTGTGCTTATGTGAGTGTAAAGGAAGTGTGTGTACTCGGTCTGGTAGAGTGTGTGTGTGTGTTCATGGGCAGGGTGTGTGTATATATGTGCATATGTGAGCCCACTCGTGGCGGGGGGTGCTGTACTGTGTAGAGGCCCCTAAGCCTTGAGGTGGAGCTGGGCAAGAACAGACACCTGGTCCTTTCTTCTTGTGTATCCCAGTGGCCTTCGGCTCTGCCAAGCGGTGGGAGGGAGGCTCCTGATCAACCTGGGACTTCCCAGTGGCTGGAAAGATGACCAAACCAGGCCTTTGCCCTTGGCCTTGGCCTTCTACCCGGTCAGGGCATTTTTCANCAGAAGCCACACTCTAGGCTGTGCCCTGAGGCTCCCTTGAGGGAGTCAGGTATGGGCTTCTGCCTAGGGAGGGACTATCTTTAGAGACACAGTAGCCCTGCTTGGAGCTGCCTCAGGTCACGCTGGCAGATGGCCGAGGAGACTTTCACCTTTAGCGGAGCTGAAGGCCAGAGCCACGTGCCATCTTGCAGGGGAGAGAACCCAGGCCCAAGGGAAGGGCACACAGCCACCACAGCCATCTGCCATTCAGTCTCTTGGAGACTTGGCTAGACCCAGGGGGTCACCACTCTGTGTGACCATCTCTGGGGAATCTGTCTCCTTTGTGGGTACCTGGAAAGTATTTCCTGGTTCCTCACTGGAGTGGCTCACACTGGGATGGTTGTGATGGTCTGGGTTGGCTTTTCTAAGCAGTAATGTAGTTGCTGTGTGACTTTGTAAAAGGCACCCGGAGTCTCTGAGCCTTATTTATTTTTTTTCCAATGCTCCCTCCTCTTAATACTATTTATGAACAGCTGCCGGTTTACCGAAGCAAATACTTTTTAATTAATTTATTTTTTTTGAGACAAGCTTCTCTAGCCCAAAGTTGACCTCTTCCTCCCTAGATATCCAAAAACGACCTTGAACTTCCACCCTCAGGCCTCTGTCTCCCCAGTGCTGGGGTTACAAGTGTGTGCCACTACACCTGGTTTATCAGACACTAATACTGTTCATTGAGCACCTACAAGCCAGGCCTTGCGCTAAGTGCTGGAGGCCCTGTGGTGAACATAACAGACCCCCATTCTGCTATTGCTGATGCTCCCACAAGACAGATGAAGGGAAGATGTTAAGACAACAGGGCAGTGCCATGGGTACAGCTTCAAACAGGAGGGTGCAACAGGCAAGCCTGTGAAGATGGAGCAGCTCAACAAAACTCCAATAAGGTAATGGAGTGATCTCCACGAGGCCCTGGGCAAGGGAGCTGCAGAGGCACTAAGTAGCCATTGCAGAGGCACTAAGCAGAGCCATAGGGACATGTCTGAAGCAACAGGAAGCCAGTATGGGTGGGTGAGGACCAGGAATGGAGTACAGGGATTATGTACTGGGGGCTAAATGAAGACTCCCAGACTCAGGTAGGGGGTGCACGTGCAAATAAATACATGGAGCCTGTGAGGACAGGAATACCATGTCTCTTTGCAGTGATAGAAGCTACCTGGCTGCTATCCTGTCTTCAAGGATGTGGGCCGTAAGGTCTGGTGTGGGCCGTAAGGTCTGGTGTGGGCGTGGCTTCACAGTTGTAGTTACTCAAAGTATGTATATATTCACTGGGACTTGAACACGACCTGCTGCCAGATTGTGTTAGATTGTGGGCTAGTACAGAAAGACATGTCATTACATAAAATAGTGGTATTAAAAATATTTCCATCGCTGACCTTGAAAATGACTGGTTCCCTTTCTGCTCTAATAACCCTACCATGGCACATTATTCAACTGAAAGCAGTATGCTGAGAAGGGTCTCTGGGATTTCTGTAACTTCATCCTGACTGCCAACCAGGTTAAGCCCCTTGGGACCATTGTGAAGACTCTGGGTCTCTCCTGGAGGGAGTAGGGAGCTACTGTGGGTGCCTGAGCAGGAGTGTGCTGAACATGCAGCAGGCGGGTCAGTAGGAAGTGCCCAGGAGTTTGTAAGGCAAGGTAGTTAGTTGCCCTTCCAGTTCTTGCATGATGTCAGGAATGGTCCCTGGCAGGACCCAGACCGAAGACTTTTAGCCTTGGGAGCCAGTTGAAGGCTAGCAGACTTCTTATAGGTGCAGCCAGGACAGTGGCAGGGCCCATAAGAATGGAGCAAAGGAACCTTGAATGTTGCAGGGAGCCAGAATGGCCTGAGATTCACTCTCATAGAAATAGCAAAATCATTAGCAAGCCACTTTCTTACATCTTTCTGCTGTGCCAGGTGTTGTACTGACAGCCTTATGTGAACTAAACCACATGCTCCCTACAGGTACTCAGGGATGTGGTACCAGTACTTGTGAAGACCTTAGCACTGTCAATATCCAAACTTTACAAGAGGAAACAAGCCCAGAGACTTGAGTGACCTGGCAAAGCTACACAGTAGCAAGTAGCTTAGTTCTTTTTAAAAAGGGGCAGGGGGCAGGTATAAGGGGAGTGGTGTGTGTGTGTGTGTGTGTGTGTGTGTGTGTGTGTGTGTGTGTAGAAGGCAGAGTACACTGAGGAGGAAAAGGCCATTCTTTCTGCATGGGGAAGGAGGGATCCTGGCAGGTTGTAGTTTATATTTTTTCCTATCGAGGAAACTGAGGACCAGAGGGGCCAAGGGCACACCCAGTTAGTGGAACTGTAGTCCTTTGACTCCCTGATTTTTGCCCCTCACAGCCTCCCTCCTGCCCTGAGGCAGAGGAAGCCGGAGAAGAGTAGCCTTAAGAGCCATGATCATAATCCTTGTATGCAGTCACAGCTTCTCCCAAACCCCATGGCCTCCAACCACCACCTGTGATGGTGCCTGAATATTCCCTGTCAGTGTGCAGCTGTGTAAGGCAGGTGCTCCATGTGTGACCGTGTATAGCATCTTTCCTTCCTCACACCCTCAGACGGAGGTTGTTTTGTGGGCTATTGTTGCCCACAAAAGACCAAACAAAGTGAAACTTACAGAGATTATGATACCCACAGGGCCACGTGGCTGAGAGGGACAAGGACCTCGAATCTGGCTCATGACACAACTGGTGTCTTCATGGCAGTCAAGGATGACGGAATCCTTGGCACATGCTTTCTAGAAGTCCATGTACTGCCTTCTTCCAGTGACCTTTACCCCCAGTTTACCAAATGCATAACTGAGATATCAAAGTAATGTATACATATTACTCTGGTAGTCAGGGGCAGCCCAGCTGTCTGGCCTGGAGTCTATGCTTTGAGCTCCTGCATGGTCTTGCTGCCTTGGGATCTGCTACAGATCCCCAGTGCCCACAAGGTTTGCCTTCAGTCTCTGAAGTAGGCCATTTCTGAAAGTAACAGCTCAGTACCATCGAGGACAGGTTTCTCAGAGGCACCTGTGGTGAGAGTCTGCTGCAAGCATGGCCTCAGGACCAAAAGGGATGATAGAAAGCACCTGCTCAGTTCCTACTGCACACCAGGGTCTTAAATCTACAGGCACTAGAGAGAAGGTCCTGTTTGCAGGTGAGGATGTTGAGTCACAACCAGGTGAAGTGACTTGCCCAGAGTCACTCAGTGGGTAAGCAGCCAAGTGAAGAACCAGCCGTGTGATTGCCAAGCCCATCCTCTTCCTGTGTGCTGCTTTCAGGCTGCTGTGCCTCTCCCTGGTGGAGGAGGCAGGAGGATGCATAGGCTAGCTGGAAAGACACTTAGCCTAAGGGAATGCTGCTCTGAGCAGTCCCCTCCTTAACTCCCTAACTCAAGCCCACAGGGCTGTGCTCAGGTGGAATAGGAGTCTTCCCTGAGGGAAGAGCAGGAGACCCTCTCAGGGGACAGGAGAGGGATGCCCCTCCATGCCCCACCTTGTGTCCCAGTCACTGAGGTCTGCTTCCTGAAGGTCTGGCTTGGGGGAGATTCTGGGATCTGGAGGTCAGTCTGACCCATGTCCAAATCCTCAGTGCCTTCTACAATCCACGACATGCTCAGCAAGCAAGTAGGTGCTTGGTAAGCACATGCAAAATGCATGGACAGGTCTCAGAGTGACCTTGGCTAACTTTGACTTTTCTTTATCTAGCAATTTTTTTTTCCTCGATGCTGAGACTTGAGCCCAGAGCCTCAGGCAGGTCAAGCCACCGAGCTGATACCTATCTCATTTCCTAACACTTTAATGAATCCTCATACCCTGTCGGCAGACCCTCCATCCCTCCCCAGGCACCAACATCAACACTGTGCACAGTCTCACTTCATCCTCACAGCAGCCCTCTGCAGAAGTGGCAGTGCGCGTCCCATTTTACAGATCAGAACACTTAGCCTTTGGAGAGGCAAACAGGGGCATCCAATGCTCCATGGTGGGCCAGCAAAGAAGATGACTCTCTCATTAGGCTCTACTTGGCCTCAGACTCAAGGACTCTAAACTGGATGACCAAACAGTGATGGGTGGCCCAACCTTCTCAGTATTACCTATGTGGGTCTCTAGACTCACCAGTCATCTGGGGCAGAATCCAGCAGGCTGTGTCTTAGCCAGGATCACGAAGTGATTTCAAGGGTCAGTGGGGTGTGAGTAGAGCCAGCCTGGAATACTGTTGTGTCACCCCTTAAACAGCCCTTCCAGCAACTCTACCGAGGGGCTAAAGTTCCTGGTGGCTATTATTACCACTGTCACTATCCCATTTTCCAGGTTATAAAACTGAGTCTGGGCCAAAACACAAATCCAAGTCTGGTTTCTAAAGCACTTATCTTCAGCAACCCCCACCCCTATGTGTAAAATAAATGCATGGAGTGAGGGGAGGAAGAGCTGGATAGTCCGATTACAGCGCTGCCTTGGCCCTAGCAGGACCTAGCTCTGGGCTCTGGCCGTGGTGCTGAACCTACAGGCTACAGACAGGACTGTTGCCCAGGGTGAGAGACTGAGACCCTTGGAGGCAGCTGGGTATTGGGGTACAGTATCTGGTCTCACTCCCACAAAGCGGGAAACCCAGTGATAGCTCTAGGGTGTACTTTCAACTGCTCCTACCCCCAGCAAGAGTCGGGAAAGGGTCTAAGGGGCCAGAGCCAGTCTGTGCCTTTAAGAGCAAGACACAGATCTGATGGGCTGCTCTGAGGGGATGGATTAACTCCTTCCTTCTCAGCTCAAGAGAAAAGGGTGACGGCTGGGGACAGACTTTCCAAGCCCTAGACTGAAGAAGACCCCCGCCAGAACCGAGGGCCTGGGAGCCGTGTTCTGGGAGCTCACGGTGTCTGGGACAGCGGGTGGGAGGGAAGGCTGACCCAAAGTGAGGCTTCCTCGGTTCAGTCCCATCAGGCCGCTTGCCTGCAGGGCCGGTCTGTCCCCGGCCTTTGTCTCTCTGTTCAGGTGTCCCCAGGAGGGAACGGGGCCTAAAGAAATGCTCCTGGAATTGGGGCTGGGCTCTGCGGCGGGCAGGACAGACCCCCTCCGGGGAACCCCGGTGCCACCTGCCCCTCGTGGCAATCACCTCCCAGCCTCCTGTCCGCACCCTGCGCCCCCTCTACCTTCTGCGAACTGAAGGACTGGGTCCAGTGATACAGAACCAGGCTCTCCTTGGGCCAATGGGCGGGGCTGGCTGCCTCGGGCGCGTCAGGGGTCTCCACTGGCTTGGCTGCATCGCTTTCCAGCGCTGAGATGGGCCACCAGCTGCAGTTGGTGGGGGTCAGGTTGTTGGGGGTCGCCATGACAGCCCGCGATCGGAGGAGGAAGGAGGCGGCTCGGCGGCGGCTCGCTGGCGCCCAGCATCACATGGCCTCCCCGAGCCTGCCCCTCTTCCTCCTCCCCCTCCCCGCGATGTCATTACTCACTGGGTGCAGGGGGAGGGGCAAGGGGATCCCGGGGCTCTTTCCTCCTCCTCCCAGCTGTGGGTCCTCCCCGAGGGCCTCAGGGAAGGAAGGATGCGGAAACCGAGGCGAGTGGGCCGCGCCCCCCAGAGCACGCACAACTGGCCAGTCACCTGCCAGACTCCATCATAATACATTCGTGTCTCTCAATCTTGTGAAAGCGCCTCTTAGTTTGGATAAATGGCAGTATAGAGGTCTATTTAACCCTTTTCACAAGTGGTGTCTGGAGATAACCCTATTTGAAACTGCTGTTTTCTGCCTTTCCCCTCCTAAAGGGCTTCCAACAGCAGAAAGGAATGAACTACGATTTATTAACCGCATGGACGCTTACTCTACCCAAGCACCGCACTAAGGGTTTTACAGCTGTCCACCCTTTGGCCTGTTTTACCGAGGAAGAACTGAAGGCTCCGAGAAGTGACCTTGCTCAAGGTGACTAGGCTGCTCACTGGTGGAGCTGAGATTCAAACAAGGCTAGCTGTATGCAGGACAGGACAGCGGGTGACTTAGCAGCCCTGCAAGCAGCAGCTCAAGCCCTTGAAAGGAATCATGTAGCTCAGCTCTGTGGACATGACTTTCCCAGATGAGAAGGGAGATAGAGGTACCTTAGTGCAATCCTAGGTTACACTTTTACCCCAGGAGATGTAGCCAGGTAGGAGTCTGGAGACAGCTCTTGTGCCTCCTTCTTTAGGTATCTTGAATGTTCTTTGGAACTTTATGTAAAGTTCCGTCACACACCCATGCTTCTTTTGGAGAACTTTTATCTTTTTTTTAAAGATTTATTTATTTATTTTTATGTGTATGGGTGGTTTTGTCTGCATGAATATGTCTTTGTACTATATGCATGCCTGGTATCCTCAGGCGCCAGAAGAGGGCGTCAGATCCCCTGGAACTGGAGTTACAGATAATTGTGAGCCACCATGTGGATTTGAACATGTTCTCTGGAAGAACAGCCAGTGCTCTTAACTGCTGAGCCATCTCTTCAGTCCCAGAATGATATGTCTTAATTTACCTTTGAGAAGTGGACCCTAAGACAGTAGATGAAGATACACTTGCTGAGCCCAGTGGTGGTGGAGCATGCCTTTAATTCCAGTACTCAGGGAGGCAGAAACAGGTGGATCTCCGTGAGTTCAAGGCCAGCCTAGTCTACAGAGTGAGTTCCAGGACAGCCAGAGCTACACAGAGAAAACCTGTCTGAAAAAACAAACAAACAAACAACAACAACAACAAAAAGAAAATACACTTGCTGGCCCCTTAAGGAGGGGAAGAAATTCCGAGAAATATATCCTTGGGCAATGCCTGCAAATGTCACAGAGTGAATTTACATAAACCAATTTTACTGAGAACCACTGTCTCATGAGTTCCATTGTCAAACCCTGCTTTTATGACTTGATGTAACTGGGAGAGTAGGCCTCCCAGTTTGCTACTTTGGACTCCCAGGTACATCACCTCACAGACTGTAAGTGTGTTGTAAAGAAATGGGTTTCTTCCTTCTACTAGGCAAGCAAACTAATGCAGCTTCCATTTTTCACTTTATGCCATGGCTTCCAGGAAGCTCGGAGCTGCATTTTCTAAGTCTCGTTGTTATACTAGCCTCCCTGTTCAGGAAATTCTTTGTCATGTTCTATGATTTTTTTTCCTCTTTGGAGTGTCTTGTTCACAGTTTGATTTTGCAGAGAAAGATGTACTAGTCAGAGTTCTTTAGAGAGACAGAACTGGCAGAATGAGTGTATGTCTCAAAGGGGTTTTTGTTAGATTGCTCTACATGGACAGGCTGAATAATCTAGTATGCTGTGCATGCTGAAGAGCCCGAGAACCCAGGTGCTACTTAGTCCACGAGGCTGGATGTTACAGCAGTTCTGACTTGGTGCTGAAGGCCTGAAGACCTCCTGGAGAGCACTGGTCTTTATGTTAGAAGGCCAAAGAAGCCGGAGTTCTGACACTAGTGAAGGGTGGCAGCAGCAGCAGAGTGGATGCACTCTCCAGCAGGGCACAAAAGCAGGCAGGCAAAAAGCATCACTTCCTTTCCTTTAGATCTGGACCACCAAAAGAAGGTGACCATGGCAGGGAGCGGGTAGTCTCTCTCCTTCAGTTAGTCCTTCTAGGAAATACCCTCTGTACTAGTTACTGTACTGTTGCTATGATGAAACACCATGACTAAAAGTAACTTGGGGAAGAAAAGGTTCATTTAGAGTACAAAACCCTGTACCATCAGCCTGGGGGTGGCCCCACCCACAATGGGCTTGATCCTCCCATTAATTAAGAAACTTCCCTACAGTCCTATCTTATNGAAGTACTTTCTCAATTGAGGCTCCCTTCCTCTGAGATGACTATAGCTGTGTCAAGTTGACATAAAATTAGCCAGCACTCCTGCGCAGATACAACTAGAAGCTTGATCCCAGACACTCAATCAAACTGACAATCAAAATTGGTACGTCTTGTGGAGAACAGTCAAATCACTGTGAATTTAAGGAAGCATAACCCCAGATGTTTAAAAAGGTAGAAAATCTGCCTCCTCCTAATGAATCTGACTATATCCAGAGAACCTGAAGCAAAGCAGTCATGTTCAAATATGTATCCAGACCCTCAGCTCATGAGTGGTCCACGTGTTCCAGAAACAGCCTTTTGAGATCAAAGCCCCCCAAGTGATTTCCCCACTCATCACCTACCAAGGTGGGTATCCTTTCATATCCTGGACATACAGCAGATTTATGTGAGTTCCATTGCATCCTGAGCCCCATGTTGTTGAACCAGGTTCTATGAGTGAATGCAACTAGGAGGGTACACTGCTCAGTTTGTTCCTAGGGACCCCTTTCTTTCTATGGGAATCTGTAGGTAAAAGGTGAAATCATACTTTTAGCATTTTGCTTTACTTATTTTGTTTTCACTTTTCAAACATACAAAGAACAAAGGAAAGAAAGGAAGAAAAAGAAAGAAAGAAAAGGAAGGAAGGAAGGAAGGAAGGAAGGAAGAAAGAAAGAAAGAAAAAGAAAGAAAGAAAGAAAGAAAGAAAGAAAGAAAGAAAGAAAGAAAGAAAGAAAGAAAGAAAGAAAGAAAGAAAGAAAATAGCTCAGTGGACATTTGTATATCCATCACTAGACACAATTGTCATTAAAACCTTGACCCTCTGCCATTCTTGTTTACCGAGAGTAGGAGTACTTGGAGTAAATGATAGATATCGTATTTCTCAAATGAAATACTTTAGTGTGAAAGACGGTGGTAGTTTGAATGTAATTGGCCCTGGTAATCTCACAGGGAATGGCACTATTAGGAGGTGTGAACTTGTTGGAGGAAGTGTGCCACTGTGGGGGTGGGCTTTGAGGTTTCCTATGCTCAGGATGCCACTCAGTGTTTCAGTCGACTTCCTGTTGCCTGCAAGATGTAGGGCTCTCAGCCACTCCTCCAGCACCATGACTGCCTGCATGCAGCCATGCTCCCCACATGATGATAATGGACTGAACCTCTGAAACTGTAAGCCACCACCTCAATTCAATGTTTGGTTATAAGAGTTTCCATGGTCATGGTGTCTCTTCACAACAATAAAAACCCTAATTAAGACAGAAGTTGGTACCAGGGACTGGGGTATCTCATGATAAGCCTGACCATATTTTTGTTTGGAGTAATATGAACTTTGGTACTTTGGGTTAGGAAAGCAGTAGAAGGCTTTAAGCATTGCTTAATGGTGCATACTGGTAGGAGCATGGAAGACGGTGCTGAGAATGATTTGAACTGTTGGGTTGGGAGCTGGCTCAAGAGGTTTCAGAGGAGAAGAATTTTAGTATGTTTCCTATAAATTGTTTTTGTGATGTTTTGGTGAAGAATGTGGCTGCTTTTTGCCCTTCTCTGAAAAGTTTGCCTGAGGCTAAAGTGAAGAATTTTGTTTTCACTCAAAACAGCCTAGTGCAGATTCTGTTTTGTGGTTACTAATGTTACCTCTAATGAAAATATATAATGAAAAGGAGCAAGCTGAACAGGGAAAAATATTTGAGGGGAAAAGTAGCACCAATAAGTGGAATAGAGCTAAATCTTGTGTTCAAGGAGATAAACAGATTAAGAAATGGAATAAAGGGAGTGGTGACCTCAGGGTAAGATCGCACCAGCTAAGTTTCCAACTTGTGAAAAGGAATTAAAGAAAATCTTAGAGCCAGGTGTGGTAGTGCATGCCTTTAATGCCAGCACTTGGAAGGCAGAGGCTGGCAGATCTCCGAGTTTGAGGCTACCCTGGTCTATAGAGCAAGTTTCAGGGCAGCCAAGTTTAGGTAGTTAAAGACAGAAAGTTGGTGAAGATGTAATTGAACAAGGGATTCATGTTCCAGCCCCAGCAATCAGCAGAACTTGGCAGCTTTGGCCATGTGGTTCTGGGTTTAGAGTTAAGGATAGAAGAAAAGAGTTATCGAATAAAGCCACTGAGGCTAGGCATGTGTTGGGGTGTCCCTGAATGGAAGCCCAGAGAGGCCATTAGGTGAAGTTGTGAAGTTGAAGCCTAGATTACCTTGGAGACCCCAAGATGTTAGAGATGCCAGAGCCATGGGATATGTGCTGAGGACAACTGCCAACAGGGAGTGGAACCAGCCCAAGAGAAAGAAATGTGTTGCAGTCAACAAAGCTGAAAGTAATTGGAACTCTGAAGAGCACTTTGACATCAGACATAGAGATGCAGAGTTTGGAGTTTGCCCAGCTGGTTTTCAGTCTTGCTTTGGCATAGTATTTTCTCACTATGCTCCTTCCCTACATTTTGGAATGCTAATGTATAGCCTATGCCATTATATGTTGGAAGTATGTGACCTGCTTTTTGATTTTGGTTTTACAGGAGATTGCAGTTAAGAGATTGCATGAGTCTTGGAAGAGACTTTGGACTTTGGAACAAGTTTGGGACTATTATAGACTATGGGGACTTTTGAAGTTGGACAAATGTATTTGCATTATGATATTGTTACAAGTTTATGGGAGCCAGGGAGTGGAATGTGGTAGTTTGTTGTGTTGGATGTTCAGTTCAGGTGGGACCCTGGAAGAAACAGGGTCATTCTAGGGTGATTTTAGCCTTTACAGCCACAGGGGAGTCAGCATCTGGTGAACTGACTGAATGTAGTTTGGCAAAAGGCTGTTTTATTGTTACACAATTTACACCTTAGCAAGTCAATTTCCACATATCTGAAGTTCCACAAAGAATACAAATGACAAAGCAATTCTTAGCCATAGAACTTCTTAACTTCTTGGTCCCCTCCACCCCCAGTTCTTCTGCAACCAAGTTTTGCACAGGCTTTGAACCTTTTTTTTTAATTTAAACTCTATTTTTTTAAAAAAAAATTACTTATTTATTATGTATATAGTATTTATTTATTATATACAAAGTATTCTGTCTGCATGTATGCCTGCAGGCCAGAAGAGGGCACCAGATCTCATTATAGATGGTTGTGAGTCATCATGTGGTTGCTGGGAATTGAACTCAGGACTTCTGGAAGAGCAGCCGGTGCTCTTTTTTTTTNGAGACAGGGTTTCTCTGTCCTGGAACTCACTCGGTAGCCCAGGCTGGCCTCGAACTCACAGAGATCGGCCTGCCTCTGCCTCCCGAGTGCTGGGATTAAAGGCGTGCGCCACCACCGCCGGGCCAGCCAGTGCTCTTAACCTCTGAGCCATCTCTCCATCCCCCAGCTTTGAACCTTTTAGGAAGCACTCAGGTAAGATTTACATACTTTAAACAGAAGGTAGGGAACACAAAATGTAGCAATCACAAAAAGCAGATCAAAGCCAGGTGCTAACACTCTGGAGTCAAACCAGCTGCAAAGCTCTTGGGAACTCCTGCTACAGTAGTTTGAATGTAGTTGGCCTCCATAAGCTCATAGGGAGTGGCACTATTAGGGGATGTGGACTTCTTGGACTAAGTGTGTGTGGCCTTGTTGAAGGAAGTGTGTCACTGTTGGGGTGGGCTTTGAGGTCTCCTGTGCTCAAGTCACTCCTAGTGTGACAGTTGACTTCCTGTTGCCTGCAAGATGTAGGACACTCTGCTATTTCTCCAGCACCATGCCTGCCTGCATGCCACCACACTCCTTGCCATGATGATAATGGACTGAACCTCTGAACTGTAAGCCACCACAATTAAATGTTGTCCTTTATAAGAGTTGCTGTGGTCATTGTGTCTCTTCACAGCAAAAGAAACCTAAGACAGAGACTTAGTTTGTTTTCTTTGCTATTTGTTTCTTTAAATTGATTTTTATGTGTATGGGTGTTTTGCCTACATGTATGTCTGTGTACCATTTATGTGGCTGGTGGCCAGAAGAGGGAGTCCGATCCCCTGGGAACTGGAGTTACAGATGACTGTGAATTGCCATGCTGGGAATTGAACCTGGGTCATCTGCAAGAGCAGCAAGTATTCTTAACCACTGAGCTACCTCTCCAGCTCCCTATTTGTTTTTGAAACAGGGTCTTACTTTCTGTAGCCTAACCTGGCCTATGGTGGGATGACACATGTGAGCCACCACCACCAGCTTAGATACTTCATATCTAACATAGGCTGTCATGTGTATGCTCTCGTTTTCATGTGTGTGCAAGGGTGTGAGTCCACATGTGCCAGTGGAGGCCAGAGGTTGATGATGGGTGTCTTCCTCAATTTCTTTTCACTTTGTTTTTTCAGACAAGGTCTCTCACTGAACCTGGAGCTTGTTGACTCATCTAGACATGGTGGCCGTCGAGCCCCGGGGATCCTCTGATCTGTGCCTTCCCAGCTCTAGGAGCCTTGGGTTTCGACATGTGTGCTGGGGATCCAAATTTAAGTCAGCAAGCAATATATCCTGAGCCATCACCTCAGCCTCTCCTTCCTTCTCTTCTTCCCCTACCCCTCTCCCCCTCCTTCTATTTCTTTTCTTTCCTTCTTTTTTTGGGGAGGCAACTAGTCTCATTCTGTAGCCCAAGCTAGAACTTTTGGCAATTATCTTGTGTCAGCCTCCCTAGTGCTGGAGTTACAGGGTGAACTACTGTGATCAGCTTTAAAACAAGTAATCTTCTTACATTAAACACAACTTTAATGCTAAAAAACTTCACAGTAGGCCCCTAATAATTAGTCCCTATTCAGATTTCTTCAGTGTTGCCAGAAATGTCATTATAGCTAGTTTAACGAAAATTTGATCCAGGACCACCCAACAAACTTTATTTCTCCAAATGTCTTTTACATCTAGACTGGTCCTTGTTCTCTTTCCCCCATGATATCAACTCAAGGGGAAGACTGACCCAATTGTCTTGTAGGACATCCACTCTGGGATTGTCAGACTGACACACCGTGGTACCCTCCAGCTTCTTGGACTCTCTCTGTCTTTCTCTCATCCTTTCTTTGAAGTGCTAGAGATGATATCTAGGAGTCTCGTATATCCCAGGCAAATGTTATAGGCCAGCCCCTGTATTTCTTTTTCATTTTTTTTTTTTTAGGTAGAACCTCACCTTGGCTAGCCCTTGGCTGGCCTAGAACTCACTATGTCAACCAGGGTAGCCTCAAACTCACAGGGATCTGCCTGCTTCTACCTCCTGGGTGCTGGGATTAAATGCATGGGTCACCATGCCCTGCAAGCCCCCATACTTTAATAAACTAGTTAGTCTAGACAACTAGAATTTAATTCCTATTCCTGGTCGGGTCTCTGGGTTCCACTTTTTCTCCCATTACAGTCTTACTGCCCCACTATTAACGAGGCCAGGCTTGGTCACGGGTGGTGCCATCTTTCTATGCTAAGTCCATCATGCCCTCTCCAGTCCTCACTTGTGGAATCCACATTGTCTACCGACAGCCTTGACAAAGTGGGTTATCCGAGGCTGGGAAATGATTTGCTAGTTTAGGCTTTTCATCTGCCTTCATCAGCTGGCTTTGTTTGCTTGAAGGTCATTAACTATGAGTTAATTTTCCCACCTTCAAATGTCTAAATGCTTTTTAACTTCTTTCTCAGTGAATTTCTGTGTTTCTGTGGGGTCCTTAACAATCATAGCACAGTGTGGCAAGTGCTGTTACAAGGACAAAGAAGGGGTTGAGGGACACCAGGGAGAAGCAAACCGAGGAAGACCTATCTATAGGGAGAACACTTAACTTATAAAAAGCATTTAATTTATCAATAAATATTTTTTTGTTTGTTTTGGAGATAGGGTCTCACTGTGTGTCCTTAACTGGTCTGGAACTCACTATATAGAACAGGCTGGCTTTGAACTCACAGATTCTGCACAGGCATGCCCAGACGCTTGTCTCCTGAGTGATTCCAGATTTCATCAGATTGACAGTATTAACCAATACAGTCTTTATCACACGCTCCGTGGGGACTGATGTCCGATTGTGAGGTGCTGCCATGGCCTGCCTGGGAATGGCATGTCATATGCAGGACATTCCTGTGTTCCCTTCCTACAATTCCATGAGATCTCAATCCCAGAAAAGATACAGCGAATGAACTGTGCTTCTAGGAAATGAATTTGGCATGATTTAACAGGAGTCTTTTGAAGGTGTCTGACATCTGAAGTGTTCATCCTTGAAATCATTGGTTAATTCCTGACTCAGCTTTATCTTAGACAAGATGGAACCAAACCGCAGGCCAGCCAGACTCCTAGGAAATCAGCCATGCTAGAGAGGGGGGGGGAGGGCTCTGCTCTAAGACACAGGCATACAGGCATACAACTTACTGGAAAGACAGTATTAGGTCTTCTGACTAGAGTTCCCCCCACCCCTCCCCGTAAACCTGTGGAAGCTGGAGAGCCTTTCCCTGTGTCACCAGCACAATTTGTCCTCAGAGGTCTAGGCCTTGCTGTCCCCATGCTGAGGCCATCTGTTCTTGGGTACTCTGAAGGTCTGGGCATGTGCTGGGCTTGATGAATCAACAGGGAGCCCACAGGCTCTTCTGTCAGGGAAGGACTTCACAGATTGGAGAAGTAGACCACAAGACAGGGTGCCTTGCCCAAAACAAAGATTTCAAGGATTGATAGTTGATTCTTATCCTGGATTGTAGGAAGTAAATGACAGACTTGCTTTGTGAGGTTCTGGGCCAGTGAGAAAAAAAAACCTCTGGGATGGAAATTAGAGCTGAATCAGGTAACAGTTTCAAGCTAGGCCAGTGCCTGCTGTTGAGCCCCCAGCTTCTGTCACAGCATCTGACATTAAACAGCAGCTACCCGATAGGTAACTGTTGACTTAAACATAATTGGTTGAAAATGAGTGTTAATCCTTTAATAGTTTCTGATCTCTACTTTAGGAAATAGCAAGATACTTTGGCATCCTCCTCCTTTTAAAAAGCACTCTTGAGCTGGGTGTGGTGGCACACGCCTTTGGAGGCAGAGGCAGGTGGATCTTTGTGAGTTCAAGGCCAGCCTGAGATACAAAGCAAGTTCCAGGACAGCCAGGGCTGTTACACAGAGAAACCCTATCTTGAAAAACCAAAAACCAAACCAAACCAAAAACAAACAAACAATAACTCACAACAGGTTTTGTTTAGAGGAGTTTGGAAACTGAGTAGAAGGACAGAAACTGCAATTTTGGTGGGTCCAGGGGCTCCCTAAATCCTCCCTACAATCTAGGTTAAGAACCAACTATCACAATACTATCTAGAAGGGTCCCTCAAGATGCCAGTGGCATGGTGCTCCTTAAGAACTTGCTTCAGGATCTTTCTGGAATAAGTGCTCCAGCACCAGAGTGAAGGGAGGAGAGGTATGTGAACCCCCCGCCATCCCCCAGGCTGAAGCCAGGAGAGCTTCTTCAAAGGCCTTTGTCTTGGGTCCAGTTTGCATTTTTGAAGTAGATTAAGGTAGAAAATACCAATTATTAGATACTGATTTGTTGGTTTGTTAGTAATTTACTTAAAGCGCTGCTTCACTGCTTGTAGTACTGCCCATTTGCCAAGCCTGACTTTACTTGTTCCTTGGACCAGAAAGATGAGAAGGAATAGCTGAAACAATGAGCCGTTGCCCTTAACAACCTGCTGACTGCCACTACGTGTCTATAAAACCTTGCCTGCTTCACCTTGTGGTTTTAGAACATAAAATGAGAATACAAACTAGACCTGGCATTGAAGCCTTTCCGGGGCTATCCTACCATGGCACCTCCTCTCTTTATTGGTGTCCGAGTGCTAATTCCAGAATGATTCCTGTAACATTCCCATTTTATGCCCTAAAACCAGAAGGTGGGGTGAACAAACAAACAAACAAGATTGTACAGAATTGATCATGACAACCAGCAGGTTGTTTTCAAAAGCATATAAAAGTTGACAGGTGTAAACTTTTGTGGCCAGGTGGTAAAGGGCAATGGCCCATTGTTTCAGCTATTTCTCCAGGTCATTCTGTTCCAGGTAGCAAGTGAAGCCATGCTTAGAAGTGAGTAGTACAGTACACACAGTATGTTAAGGAAATCACTAAATAAACCAATAAATCAGGATGTAATAACTGGTTTTTACTACCATTTCAAACTGTTTTCTGCTTAGTGGCATCTACCGTTCAGAACATCTACTATTTACAAATAAGTAAAACCAACAAATAGGAACTGGAATTATTCCAAACCCTAAGTCTCTAATGAATCTTAGGCATCTTGATCTCATTGGCAATGTTTTTGAGAAAAACAGGATTGAAAAAGTGGATGTTTCCAATACTAGAAAGTGAAGAAGCCAAGGCCTAAGGAGGCCCAGTGGTATCCAGTGTGGGCAGGAAGGGGAGCAGGACAAGAGCTCAGGCCCTTCCTCTCTTTTCTCTTCCCACCGTGAGCCTCTCACCACTCTCCTGTCTCTGAGTCAGCAGGATGGAGTGTCTGAGGCACCTGTGGCCTTGCGGCTTGGACACTGCCTTTCACTGGCTTGGTTTTTGTATAGACTTGAGAGCAGAGGGAGCCAGGAGTCCAGACAGCATCCACTTTGTTGTACTGGAAATGAACATTGGGCTATGACTTAAAAACACCAAACTCTTGTCTCCAGCATCAGGGCGCACTGTGAAAGTCTGCTGCTGGGTGGCTCCTCCCCATACCCTTCACAAACGCTGCAGGCAAGTCTACAACATTTCTGCTGCGTGGGATATTTTCTTGGGAATATCTAGGTCAGACTACAAAGTTCTTCAAGGACACTTCCTCCTTGCTAGCTCTGGCTTGCTCTGAAGTGGGTGGAAGGAGTGACACACTGCCCAGGAGTTCTTGCCACTTTGGGTAGGAGTGTAGTCTGGGATCCACTCCATCTACATGCTAATGTGACCTGGGGCGGGGGTGGTGGGTGGTAGTGTGTGTGTGAGACTGCTCACAGTCCAGCTAAGCCTGTGCCAGTGGTTCAGGGTCTACATGTGCATTTTGTCTGTCTCTCTCTGTGTGTGTGTGTGTGTGTGTGTGTGTGTGTGTACACCACTGGCTCAGCTGTGAAGGCCCTGGAAATTCACTAAGTGAATGGCTCCTGAGACATGAGTGTGAGGATTTCTTCTGGTGTCTGGGTAGATTGGCCGTCGGTGAATATTCTAGTTTGGAGCCCTGGTCTGTGTTGAGGCTAACCGGTTCTAGGAGGCAGCTCCTGGTTCTGGATGTGCGTTAAGAGAAGGTGCCTGGGAAGAGCAATAGAGAGTATGTGAAGGTCAGAAGAAGGAGACTGTAACTTAAAAGCTGCATTGGCTTCTCCAGGCCCACACCAAGGAGTTCTCTATCCACCCTGAAGGTATAGCAGTGGCTTCCACTGGGGACCTCTTCCCTTTCAGATCATCGCCTTCCCTCTACACCAAATATAGACATTTGTGCTACCAATTTCACTTCAAAATAAATTTAAAAGCATTTAAATTTAGTTGAGAAGCATTGCACCATTGGTAATATTTTAATATTTAACAGTATTGGAAAGTAGTTGACTAAATATGCCTATAAAATGTCCAGAATTAGAATTAGGTAGCTTGCATATATAAAGGTTGGCTAGTTAGAATGACAAAGGGAAAATGTGAGGTGCAAATATGGTGGGTGACATTTCATAACATTTAAAGAACAAAACCGTATGAATGGATACATGCCTGTGTATGTATTGACATTGAATAGACACAGAAAATGTTTGGGCTTTTAGGTTTTTGTTTATTAATTTGTTTGAGACAGAGTTTCATTAGAGCCCATGCTGGCCTTGAACTTGGAATCTTCCCGCTTCAGCCTCCTAGCTGCTGAGATTACAGGTATGTGCTTTTATAAGACCCAGAAGGATGTGTGCTAAGCCATAGTGGTGCTCTCTGCAGAGTGGGAGGGAAGGGTAGGAGAACACAGGCATGCTTTTCCTTTCTGTAGGCACCCCAGCACCACCCCGCCACCTTCCAAGAACACTGTGAAGTAACCAGTAGAGAAGGAAGGAGGAACAGAGCAGAAACCTCATGCAAGTCCGGCCTGCTGCCCCACTCCCCGCAGATCCATCCAGAGGGGTTCCTGGAGTGACAGACTTTAAAGTTCCCAAGCCAGCAAGCATCATTCGAACCCCAGTACCAGGTCTTCAAAGCAATTCTCCAAAATCAGCAGACAGGGTGGTTATTTCATCTTACAAGGGTCTGAGCTGAGACTCAAGACAGTACGGTGGCTCGCTCAGGGTCTCACAGGAAGTGGTAACTGTGAAGAGATGGGAAGGAATTCAGCTCTTCCCAGTCCTCATTGCCCAGTCTTTCTGCTGCCTCCCTGAGGTAGTTAGAGCAGATCCTGCAGGAGGCTTTTAGAACCACTGGCCCCACACCCATCCAGTTGGAGGGCTCGCCAACATCTTCCAACATCTCTCTGTTGCAGTGTTTATCTTCAGACACTCATTCCTTTCTGAAGGAGGTATGCTTTAGAAAGAGTTTGAAATTGCCAGTAGACACAGGAACTCCCAGCTCCACAGGCAGCCTCACTTTCCTGGACCTCATCTGTGTCCTAGATAAACATGTCTAACTCCTTGAAGTCATGGTGTGTGTGTGTATGTGTGTGAATGTGCAGTTGAAGGTGATTTTAGATTTACCAATTTGAACCACTCCTTCTCTTTCTGGGAAGTTAGAATACCACCATGAAAATATCTGCACAGGAGGTGATGTTGACAGAGATCCATAATTGCAGTAGATACAAGGTTGGTCATTGAGGTGTGGAAGGCTTCATTGAGTTCAGAAATAGGCCAACTCAGCTCAGCTGGTATTTACCTTTGTTTAATTTTGTAGGTCCTGTGTCTAGGAACTTAAACTATTTCTTCTAGATTTTCTAGTTTTTATAATATAAATTTTCAAAGTAGAACCCCAAGGATCCTCTATATTTCATTGAAATCTGTTATGTCCCCCCTTTTCACCTATAATTTTAAAGATTTATTTATTTGTGTGTATGTGTGCTTGTATTTGATGTCCACAGAAGCCAGAAGAGGGTGTTGGATCCTCTGGAGCTGGAGTTATTGGCTATTGGGACATGCCCTACATGGGTGCTGGGAACTGAACACCTGCCCTCTGGAAGAACAGGAAGTGCTCTTAACTCCTGAGGCATTTCCTCAGGTCCTTGTCTCTAATTTTAATTTGGGTCTCTCTTTTGATTAGTTTGGCTAAAGGTTTGTTGATCTTATTTATCTTTTCAAAGGCCCAACTCTATACTTCATTTATTACTTGTATTACTCCTTTAGTCTCTACCAAAAATAATCAGGAGGAGGCCATGTCCGGTGTCAGACAGTGCCTGGGCTTCAACTGTGGCTACTGGATTCAGCAACACAAGGTTATCCAGGAAGCTGGCAAGATGTGCAGGAAGAGATAGGTAAGTAGGTAGGTAGTAAGGTAGATACATAGATAGAAGGCAAGATATGCAGGAAGAGATGGGTAGACAGACAGACAGACAGACAGTTGAGTGAGTGTAAGCAGAGATGCTGACTAAGGCCCTGAAGGGAAACAGGGCAGCAGCTTCAGAGGGAACCTGGATAAAGGGGGGCTTTGTGAGTTTGGGTCTTGATGTTTTTTTCCATTTTGTTTTGGAGTTTTAAAAGGTGAGAGAAATTCTCTGTCTATAAATATAACCTGTCCATGTGGCAGAGTGGAGCATTCTGAACCCTTTTTGGTCTGGACTGCTGCCGGATTTTAGAACGGCAAATAAAGCCAATTAAGACTAAAACTAAAACAAAAGTGGCAAGTCNAACCCAAAAGTCGAGAAAAGACAGGATATAGAAAACAGTGTTTGCAGAGAAGGTGAGGAATGTGGGAGCCCTAGGGCTACTAGAGCAGGGCTGGTGTCAGACAGGTCTGCAGATTGACATAGGAAATGACACAGACCAAGGTCTCCACCCACCCACTCTGAGGAGACAGGCAAACCTCTCATGTGAAACCTTTTCCCTCACCAAGCAGAATTAGATGTATAGATAGTTAGACTTTTAGTTTTGATTTTTACCAAATTAACAGGGCTGTTCATTTCAGAGTTCAACCAGCAATGCATGAATGGGCCTGCTACCCACTGCCCACCCACTCCTCCATCTCCATCTGATAGGATGATGCCATCAAATTATGAGACTTCTGTAAATCTAATGGGTTGAAAATTGTGGTGATAATTTATCTGTGTTTCCTAATAAAATTTATCTGAGGGTCAGAGGAAAAATGGAGCAGCCAGCCACCAGTAGTAAACAATAGCCATGTAAGCTAGCACACGCCCTTAATCCATTTGGTTCTCTGTGACTCCAAGGTCACATGGGGAACTAGCAGTAGGAGGTGGTGGCACACGCCTTTAATCCCAGCATCAACCTTAGAGTTCTGAAGATCCATGCAGACAAGACAGGAAGTGATGTAGCTTGGGAGGAAAAAACCAGGTTAGACCGGAAGGCTCTCTTTTTGCTCCGCTTCGCTCCTGGGAAGTAGAGGCAGCGTTGGTGAGTGGTGGCTTGCTCCTAATTCCTCTGATCTCTGTCAGATTTTCACCCTTATTTCTTGTTCCGCGTGTTTATTAATAAGACTGGTTAGAAGTTCTTCTTACAGAAAATGGTCTTCAGCACACTGTTAATAAATATTTATCTCACTGGGAGGTGGTGGTGCACTCAGGAGGCAGAGGCAGGCAGATCCCTGTGAGTTTGAGGCCAGCCTGTTCTACAGAGTGAGTTCCAGGACAGCCAGGGCTACACAGAGAAACCCTGTCTTGAAAAACCAATAAATAAATAAATAAATAAATAAATAAATAAATAAATAAAATAATAACCCTGTCTTGAAAAACCAATAAATAAATAAATAAATAAATAAATAAATAAATAAATAAAATAATAACCCTGTCTTGAAAAACCAATAAATAAATAAATAAATAAATAAATAAATAAATAAAATAATAAAAAACCATTTATCTCTGAAAGACTGAAGCTTGGAGAAGGTACAAGCACCACTTTAGTGAACCAGCAGAATCCCTAATTATGCTCTAGATATCTGTCCTTACACTCACAGATAAACGTAGTCTTCACTCCTCATCAAGAAAACTTCTCTTTGCAACAGATGGAGACCGTTACTGAAAACCACAACCAATCAAAATGCAGAGTTGTGGAACCCGGTCCCAATGAATACATCTACAAAACACTCCTAAGCACCTAAGGCTCAGGGGACATTGTGGGAAAGGGGCAGAAAGGCTGTAAGAACTGGAGGATCAGGGAGTTTGCAGGGAGACCGTTTCTTCTAGTAACATCAGAAGCTATACCCACAGTCTCACCAACATGACCCAAACATTAGCTGAACACAGACAAGAGACATGCCAAAGTGGATGGGGGAAAGACCATGAGGTCTCAACACCATACAAAGAACTACAGGCTGCCAGGCGGTGGTGGCGCATGCCTTTGATGTGGAAACTCAGGAAGCAGAGGCAGGAAGATCTTTGTGAGTTTGAGGACACCCTGACCTACAGAGCAATTCCAGGACAGCCAGGACTATACAGAGAAAAACAAACAAACAAACAAAACAACTACAGGCAACCAGGGAATGCTGAAAGTGGGAGATTGTCTTCCCTGGAGAAGAGCATACTTATTGGTTATCCAATTCCAAATGGTCAGCTCTGAAAACATACATATAAATGACATGGTACAGGCTGAGCAGGTAGTGATCGTGTGTGTATGTATGTGTACACACACAGGTAGTGATC
>LZPO01044388.1:250981-262645 GCA_001675575.1 Neotoma lepida
CTTTGTAGACCAGGCTGGCCTCAAACTCACAGTGATCCACCCGCCTCTGCCTCCCAAGTGCTGGGATTAAAGGTGTGCGCCACCACAGGCCGACAATACTTGTATACTTTTAAAGTAAAGATTTAACGACTAACTCAGTGATATTTCAGATTGACTAGTTGCAAAAGTAGGAACATTTTTCTAAAAGTTGTGAAATACTTCCAAGTGGGTTCATTTGCTAGTTGAATTGACTCTTAGATATAGGCTCCTGATCTTAGTTCCTACGGCTGTGGCCTCTTAGGTAAAAGAAGTGGTCAGTGGCACTTTCATTCTCCCTGAACATGGAAGACTTGATCTGCCCCAGAGAAACAGCCCAAAGTCTATTTATAGCTCCCCGCTGGTCACACGGAGAGGTCATTCTCTGGCTTATGACTTTGCAGCCATGGGCTTTTAGGGATCTTTTTAGTTTGGTTTTGGAGGAAAATTTACATTGAAAGCTGAACACTTTTTTGAGAAGTATAGATGAGAAAGAAAATAAGTACTCAAAGTTGTATTAGGGTTAGTGAGGTAGGAAGTTATCCTCGTGATACAGTTTCCATCATAGTGAACTTTGTTCTTGTCCTCAGGTCCGTTGTGTCTCTGTCTGTCGGAGAAGGCACAAGTGTCAGAGCATCAGTCAGAGCAGCAACAGACGACACCAAACCTAAAACCACGTGTGTGTCTAAAGACAGTTGGCATGGGTAAGAGTGCCCCTTCCCCTTAAATTACAGTTATTTATTTGGGGTGTGGTACCTGCCAGTGAGTGTGTATAGAAATCATAGGACAACTTGTAAGAGTTGGTTCTCCACCATATGTATTTCAGGGATCAAACTCGGGTTGTCAGGCTTGGTTTAAGCACCTTTGTTCTAAGCCATCTCTTTGGCCTGGGCAGTAGCTTCCCATGTGTCAGCTGGTGCATGCTGGGTAAGCACACTTAGCAACTGAGCTATGTCCTCAGCCTTATTATTATATGATATTATAGTGACTTTCGTCCTGAGGTCTGCTTTGTCTGGAATTAGTGTTACTAGTCCTGTTTTCTGCCAGCGTGCAGCCAATGTATTTCTTTCCTGGCCTTTTAATCACTCTGCTTTTAAGTTGTTGGTGTCTCTCATAAATAGCCGGTGGCTGATTCTGCCCTGTTCTTTATTCAGTCTACTCAGGGCATTTTTCTTTTTTTTTTTATTTTGCTTTGTTTAGTGCTCTTGTTCTAATAACTGGTGTATTTGTATGTCTGCCATTTTAATTGATTTTACAATTTTTAAAAAAAATCTTTTATTTCTGAGACATGAAATCTCACTCTATAGCCCAGGCTAGTCTAAAGTTCCCCNTGTAGCCCAAGGTGGCTTTGAATTCTTGGGCAGTACTTCTTCCTTTGCCTGTTAGGGACCATGTGCAGTGTTAGACGTTTTCTATTTTCCCTCCTTTACCTACTTCCCCTTCCTCTCCGTCCTTTAAAAAAACGATTTGAAAACAATTTATTTTTTACCCCTACTAATTAGAAGGTGTTCATCTTTGTTTTTTAGGTAGTTGGCTCTGAAATTTTACTATCAAGCTTTTGATAAAAAGGCCAGAGTTAATTTATAAATCATGTTGGTACTTGATTGTCTGTTTTCCATGATGCGGTTATCCAGTCAATCCTGTTCTACTTTTAATCTCACAGTTTAGGGTTTGTTGTTCTTACTAGTGTTAATTTGTTTGTATTTGCATTTTTAGTTTCTTTGCTCACAGTTTTTATACTCTAGACCCTGCCACATACAACCTCATTTTCTTGGTGAAAGTCTGTTGGTAAATAGGCTCTACGTTGCTCTCTGTAGAATACATTTGAATGATTCCCCTTGTGCTTGTCCGATAGCTCAGTGGTGGGGTGTTTGAGTAGAATATGAGAAGCATTGTCCATTCATTCCCTGGCACTGCAGTAGTTAAGAGTGGTTACCTCTGAAATTATATAGCATTCTGTCCTGTTGATAAATACTTTGCCCTTCTTTCCAATGTGGCCACATTGAATAAATGTCATTTTTCTGCTTTTTACTATTAATTTGTCTATTTTAATTGGCTTCTTAAGGATAGAACCTGGCCTCTTGGGCACAGATCATGACCCCAAGTTTGGTAACAATTATATTTTACTTTATCTGAGAATACCTTTATTTTACCCTTGTTTTGAAGATAGATTGGCTGTACCTGAAATGGTCATTTCTACGTAGGCAGTTTTTTTAGCCCTTTCCTGGGTTGTTGTCTGACTCTGTTGTCTTCTGTGCTGCTGTTGAAAAGCCCCTGTCTGCTGTCAGTGTAAATGTTTTGCTTTTAAGATCTTAGCCATGATCTTCTAAATCAGGTCTTTTTTCCATTGTCTGTTCTCTTTGTGGCACTGAGGGTTGAACCTGGGGTACTCTACAGCTACATGGGCACTCCATGGCTAAGTCTGTATTCTTAAAACAGACTCTAGATTTAGTCTTCTTCTGTTAGACTGACAACTTTTATGTGATATTTTTTTTCCTTTTCTCTAGTACTTTTTAGGCCATGGATTAGCAGACCTTTTATAGAATGACATGGTAAGCACAACTGTAGTCCCAGCACTTGAGAGACTGAGAAAGAATTTCCAGATTGAGACCTGCCTTGATCTACAATGAGGCACTGTCTCAAAAAACTAGGAGGTGGGGAGTTAGGGAGGGAGGGACGGACAGATCCGATAAATATTTTAGGATTTAGAGGCCAAGAGGATAAAGCTGAGGAGATTGTGTAGGAGCTTACAGGAAGAGAAAGCTGCTCAATGCTGCTGTAGTCATCCTGGTTGGCTCTTCCTGTTCAGTTGCTCAGGCATTTTCAAGATGAAGTGGTCAGCCTAGTGGGTTCTGCTGGAGTGGGTGGTCAAGGGCAGCTCCAGAGTCCATTTACTNTGTTTGAAATATGCACATCTCCTAGTGTGCTCTTCTAGCCTTCAGATTTTTTGATGCTGTTGGATTTTTTTTTAATTTTATTATTTGTGTGTGTGTGTACACACAGATGTATGTGGTCATGTACCATAGCACACATGTGGAAGTCACAGGACAATCCTGGGGAGTTGGTTCTCTAGGTCCACATGGATTCTAGGAATTGAAGCCTATTGGTTTACAGGCTTGTGAAACAACACTTATACCCAGAGTCATCTCCCCTGTCCTGGTTGGATTCTTAAACCTCTCAATGCTCAGCAGTTCCCAACTTGTAGATGGTAGCTTGGTGGGCCCCAGAAGGTGGGAGAGAAGAAAGCAGGGGAGAAGAGGAGTGAAGGGTCACCCTGGATTCATCTCCATGGCTCACAGTTGTAGCCCCCTGGAGGGCAGTGTCCACATGCTCTGCAAAAACAAGTGGGGCAAAGTACATGCTGAGCATGTATGAGGCTCTTGGCTTGACCCAAGTGTCCCACCCCTAACAGGAAGCAAGTAGAGGGACAGATTTAAATTGCCCTAGAGGGTGCAGTTTGCTGACCCTTATAATAGATTTATCTTCTTGTTCAGTAATTCTCATAACGGTATTTTATTTAGCCTGTTCCATTTAATTCCAAATACAGTTTTATTTTCCTTTCCCTTTCCCTTTCTGTTTTTTTAATATAAGGTCTCATTGTAACTCAGGCTGGCCTTGAGCTCACAATCCTTCCATCTACTTCCTAGGGGCTAGGGTTACAGGTGTGTGCTTCCTGCCCAGTTGATCTCCCCGCCCTCTCCATCTCTTTCTCTAACCCCTCCTCTCTCTCCCCGCCCCCCACGAACTTCCCTTGAGAAGGGAAAGGTCTCTTCTGGCTGTTCTGCAATTCACTATTTAGACAGATTGGCCTCAAACTCAGAGGTCCTCCTGCCTGCTTCCCAGAGTGCTGGGATTAAGTGTATGTGTCACCACACCTGGTTTGGTTTTCATTTCTCAAAGTTCTGTATCAGGGCCATGAAGATGACTTAGTGGGTAAAGGTGCTTCAGTGCTGCCAAGCCCGAAGTTCTGAGTTTGAATTTTGGGATCCACATGGTGGAAGGAGAGAGCCAACTCTGAAAAGATGTCCTTCATGTGTGTACCCCAAAAGAAATAAAAGCTGTGTTTTTTCTTTTAAACCCTGTTTTTTAAGTCCTGCATCCTGTTCCCCCCGCCCCAATTTTGCTTGGCAGTTTTAAGTCTCCTTTTCCTCCTTCAGTTTTGTATTTAAATGTTTTGTAAGTAGCTATATAGTGCATCTAATAATTCTCAGTTTCTGGAAGTCTCAGGGACACCAAATCCTGAGGAGGAAGGAGAAAGGGGAGAAAGAGAGGGAGGGAGGGAGAGAGAGAGAGAGAGAGAATATGAATGAGAATATTTCTGTGCATCTCTACACACTAAGTACATGTGAAGACCAGAAGTTAATATTGTTTGTCTTCCTCATTTGCTCTCCCCCTGGTTTTTTCGAGGTAAGATCTCTGAATCTGGAGCTCCCCTACTTAGCTGGACTGGCTGGGCAAGTCCCAGGGATCTTCCTGTCTTCCAGCACTGGAATTAGAGGTGCATGCCACTGTACCGGGCTTATTTACAGTGCTAGCGTGGCAAGTACTTTACTGACTGAGCCAGCTCCCCAGTTCTATGTTACTTTTATTGTTTGTTCTTGTTGGCTGTTGCCAGTGATAGAAGTGATTTGTAATGCTGATGCCCTGTTTGATAGTACTGGCATGGTGGCTTTTGTAGCATTAGCCTTGGTACTGGAGCCACATTCTGCCTGAGGGAACTTCATTAGCGTTTATCTGCTTCTCTCACACCCAGAAGCCAAGAATGGAAGACAGAAGTGTCTGGCTTTGGTGGTTGTGTTATCTCACTTGTTTCTACAGATTGCTAATGAGGGACGCTGAACATTTTGAGACAAAGACTTAAAGCAGTTTGAGAATGGAGGCGTTCATGACCTCCCAAACACCCTGAGGTTTGTTTCCAGTTGTCATATGACGTCTCTCAGAGGGCTGTGTATCTCCACATCTTGTGTGTTTTTCTCTTTTAGGTCTACAAGGAAGTCTTCACGAGGAGCAGTGAGAACCCAGCGTCGTCGACGCTCTAAGTCTCCTGTCCTTCACCCTCCCAAGTTCATACATTGCAGCACAGCAGCAGCTCCCAGCAGCCAGCTCAAGCACAGAAGCCAGACCGAGCCACCCGACAGCAGCAGTGGGCTGGGAATTGCAAGCCCCAAAGAGTTCAACGCAGGAGAGACCTCTACTTCTCTTGATGTTAATCACACAGGGGCAGGCATTGAGCCTCTGAGAAGTTTGGTTCCGAGGCTCCCATCAGAGAGTAAAACAGAAGAGCCCTCTGATGCTACTCAAGTCTCCCAAGAAAGTCTTACGGCCAGCAATCTCTCTGACTTTCGATCTGTTTCCAAGCTAAGCCAGGGCAAGCCATGTGCATGTGTAGGCAAGGAGTGCCAGTGCAAGAGATGGCATGATATGGAAGTGTATTCCTTTTCAGGTCTGCAGAATGTCCCTCCTTTGGCCCCAGAACGAAGATCACTTGAGGACTACTCTCCATCACTGCACACCAGAACTCTGTCTGGCTCCCCTCGATCCTGTTCTGAGCAAGCTCGTGTCTATGTGGATGATGTGACCATTGAGGACCTATCCGGCTACATGGAGTATTACTTGTATATCCCTAAGAAAATGTCCCACATGGCAGAGATGATGTACACCTGATAACGAGAAGCTGACTCATGTGCTTTAAACCAATGAAAGGTTGTCAGAGGTTTAGTTAACGGCAGACCTGGTGGCCACTCTGTGAGAAGACATCTCTTTCTGCTCACTGTGCTTGCAATAAAATCTTCTCTTGGCATCTCAGTTCATCTTCATTATGTCAGTTTACTGAGTTCTTATCTACCCATTAAGGCAAGCAGGTCAAAGGAAATCTCTCCTAAAAATGCTCTGAGGGCTGAAGAAACCATAATGACTGGAGACTGGCCACAGTGGGAGATGTGTGAAATTCTTGTAAGACAGCGTATTTCAGACCTGCTTAAGATGTGGCAGCCAAGAAACTCCAATGTGCTTTTGTAACTGAACTGAACACTCATGTTGTAGATGCCAGCCCACCAGTAGTAGAGCTTTTAAGACTCATTTAAACTGTCTTTCGTTTAACACGGGTTTTGTCATTAAAGATTTCTTATGTTATTGTTGAGTCAGATCTAAAGTTTAGATTCAGTTTGAATAAACCAGGTGGCCTGTTCCATATTGTTTGAAGGAGTCATTAACCTTGCTATCACTAAATAAACCCCCGCTGGTGCTGTTATCCAGAGGTATGGTGTGTTGTTTCTCAAGCTGTTTAAAGTGCTGCTGCTAAGCATTTGAGGTATGTGTGAAAGTGTGTTGTCTCTCTCTCTGGTGTCTGTGATGTGTATCTTGTGGGCAATTCTAATACAGGTCTTGTGCCTCTCATATGTTCTAGATGTTTATCATCTCCTACCCTACAGTCCCCGAAGAGGATTTCATACCTATCCTGATACACTCTGGTAGATGAATCATTGTAAAATCCCCCAAAATTTGGTTAAAGGGCCTGAGCTCACTATAACTGGGAGGGTGAATCCTTATCTTTTCCAGGGGATTTGGTCCCCCCCCCCTTTTTTTCCCTTCCCCAAGACGGCTTTTCTATGTAGTTCTGGCTGTCCTGTCCTGTCCTCTATAAACCAGACTGGCCTCTGTCTTCTGAGTGCTAGGATCAAAGGTGTACTCCACCACACTGGCCTGGTTTCACATTTTATATGTGCCTTGTAGCTTCTATTTTAATTTGCATTATGCATACCTACCAATTGTGAAAATGTCCAGTCCTGGGAAGATGATAGGAAGTTTGTTTCATTTGGATTGCAGGGTGAACCATTGCTGTTTACTGAAGTACCTCATTGGCCCTAGGTTGACTCAGGATAGAGGATCTTCACTTCACAGATGAGTCGTTTGCACTTGGGAGACGTAGGAACCGTACTAGAAAAGTCTAGAATCTCAGCTTTGGAAGCGGCTCCTAGCTTAGTGTACATCTCGTAAGGAAAAGGCTATCAGTAGAGCAAGGAGCAACATGTTGTAAGTGGCACTGGTGGTGACAGAAAGTGTACGGTTTTGTACATCTTAAGGCAGCATTTCCAGGACAGGATAGTTGGTTTTGCACATCTTTATAACGTTGGGATTCAAGGACCGCTGCTGCCTGTATTCTCTCAGGAGACCATAAATGAGGTGATCAGCAGTAACTTGGGCACCTCTTAAGAGTGAATGTCTCCGTGCCATGAAAACTGACCTTTCAGAGTCCTCAAGAGGTCCACACTCTTGACCACAGAGAGTCACTTACAGAGGGTATTGATTGATTGTAAAGATTCCAGTCCAAGTAGTGTTTGTAGTTAGCAAGTGACTTAAAATGAATTCAGGTGCATTCCTAAGTCCTTATTTTGTTTTATAAGACAGAGTCCTACTGACCTAGTAACTTCTTGAAGGGGTCAGATCAGAGCTTAGAAATTTCAGATTTGTGAATAAGCCAACAGTTACTTGCTGGAGTGTCATCTCACACACTTGTAATTACAACTGGGGAGGAGTCAGAGTTCAGGGCCAGCCTGGGCTACAAACCAAGACTCTGTCTTAAAACAACAAGCACGAACATGAATCCTGAGGTTAAACATCCTGCTCATCCAATTGGGCAAATTTCAATTTAGTGCTCTTCATGAGAACATTTGACCCTTGTGGATGTGACTCATCACACTGATCTTTGCCAAAGGGCCATGTGGGTGTGGTTTACCAAACTAATTTGATATGTCCCAAGAAGTGGCTTCTGTGAGCCTGAGGCGAGTGTGTAGACTGGTTCTGAAGAATACCTAGTTTCTGTGTGGTTTTATTTTGGTACACGAAGCAGTCGTTGTGGGTATTTTAGCACAAGCAGTGCACATTGTACTAGGGGCTGGGAATACAACAGTAGGCAGAACAGTGTCCTTGTCAGCAGGGAAAGGTGAATTAAGTGGTTATGGATTGGGAAAGGATTAGGAGATAGGAAGGGCTGGGGTAGGGAGGTTGGATTGCTATTGCATTTCAGGCCCAGAAGTGTTAGTGCTAAAGTGGCGGTGGCCCTGAAGGAAACAAAGTGAGCCATATGGACAGTTGAGGAAGTACTCATGACAGACAGAACCACTAGAATCTGAAGATTGCTCAAGCAAGTGAGGTCAAAGGTGCGGGTCAATTTGTGGATAACTAATGGGTGGTTTGAAAAGCTTTGGCTCCTAGTGAGAGCCATTTGGGGCTATGTAAAGGAAGGAGACAGAGAGACAAGTTTGAAGACCGTCTCACACTGTAGGCTTGGTGGCTTAGGGTCACCCTGCCTTCAGCTTTCAAGTTTTGGGTCTGTAGACATGCAGCATGGGGACCCAAACACTGGCTACGGAGTGGATTTTGGGGAAGTTTGTAGCTTTTGGTGGCTGGACAGCTGACAGTGCAGGAGAACTTCTGGAATTAAGGTAGAGTAGGAGAGAGACCTAATTCAAGGGTTTGAGGAAGATAGGAATTAAGAATGTTTTGGAAGCTTTTAAGAAATCAAGAGCTGGTACAGATTTGGGAGGGGGGATTGGGAATTTAGTTTTGTTCTTGTCTAATATTTATTAGCTATGTAGAACAGTTGAGTGGGTGCTTGCATAATTACTGAAATCAGGAGAGGCACAGCTGGAGAGCCAAATTTAGGAGCTATCAGTATGTGGATTTTTAAAAATGATGCTAGTATGAGAAGAAATTAGGGGGAGTTTGTGTGAATGCTGTACTTTCTGCTCATTTTTGGGGGAGGCCTGAAACTGCTAGAAAGACCTATTTGCAATAAACAATTTAAGAAAAAAAGGTTTTGCCAGGTGGTGGTGGCACACACCTTTAATTCCAGTACTCCAGAGGCAGAGGTAAATGGATCTCTGAGTTTGAGACTAGCCTGGTCTATAGATTGAGTTCTACGATAGCCAGGGCTAAACAGAGAAACCCTGTCTCAAAAAACAAAAACAAAAACAATGAAGAAAGTTAAAGACAAGAAGAGAACACGTAGGTAATGAGTGTATCAGAGGTGCAGGCAAGATGGCTTGAGGTAAAGGCCCTTGCAACCACAGCTGACGACCTGAATTAAGTCCTTGGGAAGGAAAGAACCAATTCCTCAAAGTTTTCCTCTGGCCTTCACGTGCACCGTGCCACACACAGGTGTACACACACATGTACACACATACAAATAGATGTAATTTAAAATTGACAGAAGTGGGCTCAGGGATTTAGCTAAGTGGTAAAGCACAGGTGTGAGTGCACACACACACACACACACACACACACACACACACACATCCATAGCTGGCATAGAGATCACTGTAGTCTCTACTCAGGAGGCTGAGGCAGGAGGATAGTTTGAGCCCAGGATTTTAAAGGCCAACCAGGGCAACATTGTGAAACCTTGTCTCAGAAAAGTTCCAGGACATCCAAGGTATGGTCAGGGAACCGGCAGGAGCCTGTTGAGGCAGTGGGCTAACCAAAGATTACTCAAAGTCAATTGAAAAAGCAGTTTTAACAAGGGACGTCTCAGCTGCACACATGAAAGGAGACAGTCACCTATTGTGGGCATGGGTGGAGCGTGGGACACACGCATAACAAGTGCTTATGTAGTAGAACAAAGATAATCCTTGCTTTGCACAGGGGTCTGGGAGGAGCCAGACTGTGGGGAGGCGTGCTGACCCAGCCGCTATGCAAAAAGGTTCCTGGGAAGGTGGGCCTTCCCTCCCCAGGCTTTCAGAAGTCAAGTCCTGCCTCTTAGGTTCCCTCCATCCTAGGCTCCCTGGGAGGCAACCCAATGTGAAAAACAAAAGGAAGGAAGTGAGGAAGGGAGTGACTGCCTCTAACAACACTGAACCAGACAATGGCAAAAATACTGGGAAGACACAGATTTTTTCACCCCAAAGATTATTTTGTGTGTGTGAATATTTTGCCTGCGTACTTGTCTGTATACCACATACATGCAGTGCCTAAGGGGTCAGATCCTCTGGAACTGGTGTTACAGGGATGGTTGTGAGCTAGGTGGGTACTAGGACTCAAAACGAGGCCCTTTGCAAGAGCAACGATTGCTTTGAACTGCTGAGCCATCTCTCCAACCCATACAGCTTTAAAACCAGTTTGAAGAAATTTATCTAAGGAAAGTCACACATAACCACAAGAGGGCGTGCTTCCCCCAAAATTCACAGAATTAAATTTTTTTCTTTTTTTTTAGTTTGGGGGGAAAAAAGCCACAGCTTGCCTGAAAGCTCGTTCATGGCTGGGTGCCAAATAAGGCCAGTGCCAAATTCTGCAATCTGAATTTTGTTTTTACAAAATCAAAGTGTTGCTTTACTAGTGATATGGTCTATCAGTAGCAAAACCACAGGGTGATACTGAAGGAATACATAGAGTGCTGCAAAGACAAGGTATTTAGTATTTATATTGTAGGTGATTCTTCTGGAAGGGATTCATCACAGGAAGTGAACATACTAGGGGTGAACATGGCTAAATGTCTGTGGAACCCCTCCTGGAATACACCTAACCTTAGATCATCATTACAGTGACTGATGGATACTTAGAGGCACCCACACTCCTTTCCATTTGAATGTTCACTCCTCTTCCGGTGACTTCCAAGCTGGAAAGAATTTGGGAAAGAAATGGGAAAAGTATTCTTAGTGGGGAATTGCCTGAGCAGGCTAAAGGTCCACCTGGCCAAGATGATGGTTTGTGTGGACACCAAAGGGACTCTGTAAGGTCAGTGGCTATGCACATGATCATGAGAACCAGCAATTAGCAGGAACCAAGTCATAAGAACTGGTTATCAGTAGAGAGGAAGGCAGAGAACACATTCTGCCCAGAGAACACTGCAAGAAATGTCTGCAGGGACGTTCAGTGGCCAAAATCATCATGGGACTTGGAAATATGTCAGACAGACATGGTTGAAGTCAGGCAACAGTCTAATGCTCTCTTGGGCCTCAGGTTTTTATTTTATTTTATTTTATTTCTAACCTTTCTCCATTCCAGCCATACTATAAACACACACATACACACGAATGCACACACACCCAGCTTCAAATTCTTTCTTGGTGGTGTTTACCTTTCTCAGAATCATTTCTGTTCACCCTGGACCCAGTTAGACTTACAGTGTCTTCCTTGTCTTGGACATTTATTTCTCCTTACTGGAGGTGGGTGGAACCTGGGTGCTGGAAACCCACCCAAGCCCTTTGCTCCTGCCCCAAGAGCCTTATGAAACCTGGCCTTGTGGGCTCTTAGGATGCTGGAGCAAAAGCAAACTTGGGAAGGGGAATATTGCAAAAAATAACGATCTTGAGTATTTCTAAGTGAATCTCATTCCACCATAGCCCACAGCCTGTGGTGTCAGGAGAACAGAGGGGAGGGCAGTCAATCTCCTCCCTGTTCATGGAAGTGTGTGTGTTCCAGAGAGATGGAAAAGGCCTGGACTGATACATACAGTCCTTCCCAAGTGTGTGTGTAGAGGCTAAAGGTCAATTTGGGGTGTTATTCCTTAGAACCACCCCCCATTTTTTTCAAACAATGTCTCTCATTAGCCTGGAGCTAACCAATTAGACTATATTGTCCAGCTAGTGAACCCCAGGGACCTGGCAGTCTTCACCTCCCCAGTTCTGGGATTACAAACTTATGCCACCGCAC